>PIJE02007819.1:5000-11700 GCA_002895965.2 Coryphaenoides rupestris | reverse complement strand
TGTGTGTGTGTGTGTGTGTGTGTGTGTGTGTGTGTGTGTGTGTGTGTGTGTGTGCATGTGTGTGCACAATCACACACACACACACACACACACACACACACACATTCACACACAGATACAGCCGCAGAATCTCCACCATATTCCCCAGAGCTACAATCCAGACCAATCTTTCACACAAACCCGTTACATGGATGGGTCCTCCTGGGTGCATTCTCCATTTAGATTTCCATTCCTCCTTCCTCCCTTAATTTATTGGTCATTATCACGACAGTGAGAACCCACAGGAGTACACAGGCAACGACAGGCCCCCAAAACAATCCATATTACTGCAGTTTCTAGGTGAAGCATGAAGTGTGGAAGTTCAGAATTGTTTTCTACATTGCAAATGTGTTACCTCACTGCTCTCCCTCCCGCCCTCTCTCTCTCTCTCTCTCTCGCTCTCTCTCTCTCTCTCTCTCTCTCTCTCTCTCGCCCCTTTCTCTTCTCTCTCGGCCTGTGTGTGTTAGCATACACGGAGTTAGCATGTCAAAAGGGGCCCTATTTTACCACCAGGTGTGAGCGTGATTAGCCATTACAAGCCTTTCAAGCAGTTTCATTCGATTGTCACGTAACTAAAACTGTCATTGCATTGACAAAGTGACATCACCAGTGGGAGTGTCCACCCAGATATATGGTGATGGATAGATCAGCCCACGATGTTGGTATAGTCTACTGGGTAGGCTGGTGGACCACTGATCTAGTCATCACACATCTGGACGGACACTGCATTTGTGTCGCCCTTAATCAAAGTTACAGTCTCCAAGGGGTTCACACAAGCCATATTATACGACCACCCACCCCCAACTCACCGTCAGCCCTCTGAAGGTCAAGGAGAAACTCCCTTAATGGTAAATGGTAAATGGATTGCATTAATATACTGCTGTTATCCAAAGTGCTGTACAGTATTGCATCACATTCACCCATTCATACACCGACGGTGGTGTCAAGAAGAAGAAGAAGATCTTTATTAATCCACACATAGTGGTCACACAACACACAGCGGGAAGTGGCAGCCGCCAAACACACGCGCATGCAGGGAGGGTGGCCTGTGGAAATGCGTCCTCTGCATTTAACCCATCCTGCTGCCCCTCCAGGAACAGTGGGCAGCCATTCTGACAGCGCCCGGGGACCAACAGCTCCAGGTTTTACATCCACATCTTGGACAGGAGCTCTTCACATGTTTTTTAATTGGGGTTCTTTTACTCCGTAAGGAGACCCCGCGGAGCACATGCAAACGCCACACAGAAAGGCCGGGAGATCACCCACCTGGGCACCCCACAGTCAATAGCGCCCCAGGCGGGAATCGATCCCAGGACCTTCTTGCTGTGAGGCAGCAGTGCAAGCACTGCGCCGCCATGCCCCATAATCAACCATGCAAGGTAACCAACACGTCAGGAGCTGTAAGGGTTAGGTGGTGTCTTGCTGAGGGACACCTCGACACTTAGCTAGGCGGAGCCCGGGGATCGAACCAGCAACCTTCCTGTTGCCAGACAGCCACTCTTACCTCCTACTCCTAGCTACTGCTGTCCCATGATCAAGGAAGAAACACTGAGAAGGAAGGCAGAGGAGCGATCCCCCCTTCCAGGGAAGATTAGGAGTGCAATGGTTGCCGAACTCCAACTCAACATAATGCAACCATCATGTCTGTCCATAGACATGATGGTTGCATTATGTTGGGGAGGGGGGGGGGTGGCGTATCCATGCATAGCCAGCACCCAGGGACACCTGGGCTGTATATGGAGACTGGGGCATGTTGATGTTCAGAGGCTCAGTCATGGAACGGGCAAGCAAGTCTGGTTGGGGACTGGTGGACTGGAACCCACAGCCTTTAAAGGTGAAGACCAGTGAGGAGACCAGAAGCTGTCAAGACAGCAGTTCCTACTCCTACTGCTTAATTCACATCGTCTCTGTAACTCTGTGTGTGTGTGTGTGTGTGTGTGTGTGTGTGTGTGTGTGTGTGTGTCTCTCTCTCCTCTTCTCCTCTCTCTCTCTCTCTCTCTCTCTCTCTCTCTCTCTCTCTCTCTCTCTCTCTCTCTCTCTCTCTCTCTCTCTCTCTCTCTCTCTCTCTCTCTCTCTTGCTCTTGCTCTTTCTCTCTCTCTCTCGCTCTCTCTCTCTCCCTCTCTCTCTCACGCACTCTCTCTGTCTGGGGGAATGGGGTCATTTGGAGGTCATTTCCGTAAAGAGGACAGAAAAAGAAAATCCTCACACTGGTTAGTTATCATCTGCCACACACATCCCCTCCCCCCAACACACACACACACACACACACACACACACACACACACACACACATATATATACACACACAGACACACACAATTGTACATCCAGCAAAAGTCAATGCCAATTAGCCCGAGGAACAGGTCTCAACTCGTATGTGTGTGTGTGTGTGTGTGTGTGTGTGTGTGTGTGTGTGTGTGTGTGTGCGTGTGTGTGTGTGTGTGTGTGTGTGTGTGTGTGTGTGTGCGTGTGTGTGTGTGTGTGTGTGTGTGTTGGGGAGAGGGAGATTGAGCGAGAAAGTATATTGTCATGCTCTTTGGCCTAGTTTTAGATGAACAAGGGAGAAAACTGCCCAATAAAAAGCACAAATGCATGTGGAGTTAAAAAAAAGAGAGAGAGAGAGAGAGAGAGAGATAGAGCAAGAGAGAGAGACAGAGACAAATAGATAAAAACAGAGGAAGAGACAGAGAGAGAAGCACAGAGAAAGAGACAGAGGGAAATAGAGAGAGAGACAGAGAATTGAAACGCTGCATGCAGAGTTCTGCAAATCCATTCTCCGCACCCAATGGAGAACACCCAACAATGCATACAGAGCAGAATTAGGACGATACACTAATAATGCAAATTCAAAAAAGGGCATTCAAATTTCATAACCACCAAAGAAAGTGACCCCAACATGCTCCATAACAAAGCCCTCATCCACAGAGAGACTCTAGAGCAGGGGTGGGCTAACTTTTTGGCTCAAGGGCCACATTTGTTTTTTAAAACTGACAGACGGGCCGGGCCATGAGTAGATGAGGATCATAATGTCTAACTTGCGTTATGATGCCATATACTGTATATTGAAGGAGCCTAGTAATCTTATCAACATCTATAGGCTGCCACTATGTAGTTAAATCAAATGAAGTACAATTCAATAATATAACAATATGTATTGAACCAGAGGGATTATAAATATGTGCTCTAATAATAAATAAATGTTATTTTCTTTCTTCTCCTCATTGAAGAACCTTCCATAAACTAACAGCTGAGCATTGTCAGACACATCAGTGGACTCATCTAAAGCTATGCATGGTGCCTTATGAATGGCTTCATCCAGCTGAGCACATCCTGGCTTCATATTTCCCTTTTCTTTGTGGCTGATGATGCTGATATAGCTATTTCCTTGATTTTAGCACAAAACTCTTCTTTTTGTTTCCCTCAAATAAGGTTCTCTCTGTCTACCTGTTCTCTTATTAAAGCGCACTATACTCCCGACTGTTTCTCTCGTCTGTTCGTTTCCGCGGTTATTTTGTTTCTAGTCGCTCACTGACTTGCATGATCTGATTGGCTGAGTAGCGTCACCTGACGTGACCGGGCCGCTAAGCCAGTGCCGTTAAGGCTAGAAAAGATGCGCCGGTTAAAATAGAAACGCGACAACTAAATTGTAGAATACTCAAATAATGTAATTCGTGATAGGTCCGGGTCTGGGTCCGGACCGGACCGCGGTCCGCATATTAGTGTCCTCTGATCTAGTGGAACCAATTAAGGAATCAATTGCAGGAAGAAAAAAAACACCGAAATTAATACTTTACAAATGTAAATGTATTATAGGACTGTTGTTAATGTAAATGCCGGACAGGCCGGATTAAACAACGCAACGGACCGTAGTTTGCCCACCTCTGCTCTCGAGCGATGCCCCCTCGGCCAGCTGGTTCTGGGACTCTATTCACAAAACCAAGCAAAGCCACCAGACAGAAACCCCATTAGAATAAACCAATTATAAGAAAACAAAAAGAAAACTTACCTCACACACTTGGAAAGAATCAACCGTAAATTAGAATGCTAGTTGGCCCTAAACAGACAATACACAACGCAGAATACCTGAGCACTGTGACCGATCCCAAACTCAGGAAATCCTTGACTAGATACAGACTCAGCGAGCACAGCCTCGCCGTGGAGAGAGGCCGCCACCGGCAGACCTGGCTACCAAGAGAAGACAGACTCTGTACCCACTGCACCCAACAGGAGGTGGAAACCGAGCTACACTTCCTAACAACCTGCCACCTATACCAAGACATTAGAGATACATACTTCCCACAGATCTCAAACACCCAAAAGAATTTTGAAAACTTAACAAACAAAAAAACTTCCATATCTGCTGGGGCGGCAGTAGCTCAGGAGGTAGAGTGGTTGTCTGCCACTGGAAGGTTGCTGGTTCGATCCCTGAGCTCCACCTAGCTAAGTGTCGTGGTGTCCCTGAGCAAGACACCACCTGCTCCTGACGTGTTGGTTGTTACCTTGCATGGTTGGCACCGCCGTCGGTGTATGAATGGGTGAATGTGAGGCAACTGTAAAGCTTTGGATAAAAGCGCAATATAAATGCAATCCATTCTTTACAGGAATGTGCAAACACAGCAGCAAGATTTGTGAACTGTTGCAACAGGAAAAGGACATCCAACGGAATACAACCTCCATAAAGATTGTCAATCACCTGTCAATGCCACTTTATTATTATCATCATTATTTTAATTTTAATTAAAAAAAAAATTATATATATATATATCTTTTTATTTCATTTTTTGTAAAAACATTTATATTTAATTTCTTCTCTTTCTTTTCCATTTTTTTCTTTTTTCTTTTTATTGTATCTTATTTTTGTATTTTTATATTTTTGTATTTTTTATATTTTTTTACTTTTACTGTATATATTTAGTTCTTTATAAATATACTTTTTATTTACCACTCGCTTTGGCAATGTAAATGTACGTTTCCCATGCCAATAAAGCTCTTTAAGTTGAATTGAATTGAATTGACAGAGAGAGACAGAGAGACAGAAAGACAGAAAGAGACAGAGAGACAGAGAGAGAGAGACAGAAAGACAGAGAGAGGAGATAATCGAGACAACATGGAGAGAAGGGGGAGGTGGAGATGGAGAAGAGGGGGCAGCAACAGCGGTGTTAGAGTTTTAATGAGTTTTTCCTCATCATCACTAACAACAAAAGCAGTCCCACATGAGGTGTGCGTGTGCATGTGTCTGTGTGCATGTGTGTGTCTGTGTGTGTCATGTTTGTCTGTTTTCGGTCGTTCTTTGGTGTCATCACTTGCTGTTGCGCTCCCGGGGGTCTCAATGTTTACCCAGCATGCTCTATGAGCCGTCGCCACAGAGGAGTCGTTGTCAGCACCATTGTCACCACGGCAACCGACCAAGACAATGCATTAGCTTCACCTTCAGACGCTAACCGCTGCTGCTGTCCTCGTCGTCTCATGCTAAACTCTCATCTAGATTCTTCCCGCCTTTGATTAACGGGCGATTAAACCACCGTATGTAACCGTCTGTCCGAATGTAAACTTGATTCCAAAAGACAGAAGTGCGTACATTGTGTACATTGTGTGTGCTCTGAGGCAGAATCAGTGCAATGAAGTCATTTGGACAAATTACATCGGTAGCAGAGGTTTCGGTGAACAGTTACTGTTGTAACCAATTGTGATGTTGTTGAGAGGTGCACAAGTTGATCGAATTTGATTGAGTTGTGAAATGTTGTGACATCACGGGCTGAGTGTTTAGTCGGGCGAGAGGTGAACAGGTGCACGGGAATTAGAATCAGGAAGCCACATAGTTTTTCAACCGTGGTGGAGGGTGGCTAGATTGTTGGTGGTTTGTCGTACATGTGGTGCTTATTTTAATATATGGACTAATAAAGTGTTGGACGAGTATGGCGGACCTGATTTTTTTGCACCACCACGCGTTTGAAATGATAATTCCCTCAAGGGGCATTTTTTGTTCAATTGCCCATACACTTACGATGCTTTGATCAGCCAGAACGGTAATGTCCTTTTCGTAAGCTGAACACTGATGCTGACTCGACTCTTTGCAACATCATGTCACTGTTCACTATTACTTTGTCCTGGGCAGGATGAGAGCTCTGAAAGACTCTGGGTGGGTTCGGCTTGCGTCGGGCATCCATGCCCCAAGACCCCCCACAAGGAGGAGTGAAGGGTACCAGGACCATGGACAACACCCGTTTACCTCCAAGAAGACACACATTGGGAGAAGTGATTGATTGATTCACTTGAGGTCACGAGCCAGGCTGCCGGCAGCCATAGTAGCCGGGAGGAAGGGACTGTGGCAACCTCTAGAGCGCACGGTAAGCGAGGGCCAGGGGGGCCCTGAAGAGGGAACAAAGTTGAAGAGATTTGTGTCGAAGAGAGACACGATAGAGGAGCAAACTGTTCTGTGTGTGGTGTGCTACCTACCGTGTCCCACCCCTTTGTCCCCTGCCGGTGTACCCCTGATATATACCAAAGGACAATCAAACCGCCGTATTCGTACACTTTTAGACAAAGGTCCTCTACTGAAGGACTAAAAAAGTAACTACTTCAATCTAAAATACCAGAACTATTAGATGTTTCTCTGCCAGAAAAACATTGGGACAGGTGTGTGTGTGTGTGTGTGTGTGT
>PIJE02007818.1:0-11702 GCA_002895965.2 Coryphaenoides rupestris | reverse complement strand
GGTTCACTTGCTTCGGCATCCCTTCACAGCAGACACCAAAAAGGCCACACTTGTGTGGAGTCAAAAAGTACATGGGCCCAGGCTGATGAGGGTCAGAAGGGAAGTGGACCTAAGAGAGGAGGCGATATAGAACAAAGGGGAAGAGAAGAAAAAGACAAGATGCATTGAAAATCAACATCACAGAGGTGTGTGTGTGTGTAAACCAAATCAACAGTGTTGTCATAGGATGAACTTATTCTCACCTGCTGTGCAAAATCAAAACTGTAGTGCATTGTGATCTCCCTGCTTGCAGGTGTGGAGGGGCCAAGGGAGAGATCCAACTCCTCACAGGTCTTGGCACAGGCAGCCTTCATGTCGTTGTAGAGTGACCGCTCCTTTGCAACACTGTCGAGATGCTGTAGCTGCTTCTTTAGCTTGGCTGATTTCACCACGTCAGGCAGGTTGGCACTGCGGAACACGTGGTAGTTGTTCTTCTGGCACAGCCAGCACATGTCTGTCTTGGGTTTGGTTCTTGTTATGTGAGGGAGCAGTGACTTCCACAGCCTCCGGAAGCTCTCCTGACTAACAGCACGTTGCCCTGCAAAAAAAGGATAGCTCTCCTGACTAACAGCACGTTGCCCTGCAAAAAAAAGGATATGATGAGTATGAACTTGGACAAATACAGGTGTACATATTGTGGCAGCCGGAGGCAAGTGCATCTCTATCAGTGCTCACGGGTTAAACCAGGTTCAACACACTGTGGCAGCCGGAGGCAAGTGCCCCATGGAGAGGTGAGGAATGGACGATATTGCCGATGGCCGACAGAGGCCGCTCGCGTCTATCGCGAGGAGGAATGACGTCAGCGGAGAATCAGCCGCACCCGCGGAAAGGGGACAGGTGCGGCTGATTAATGCAATCAGGAATAAAGGATAAAAAGGACTGCATGATATCGAAGGGGAGGAGTAGCTGAGGCGAAACTGGAGGTGCGTGCTGTGTGCAGAGGGAGGAGAGAAAGAGTTGGCTGTGTGCCCGTGGACTTATGAGACCCCGCTTCGTGAATGACCCCCGCCTGTCCGACAACCCGCATCCAAGCCCCACCCTGGACTGTACGAGAATCTGCCTACGTGTACCGACCCCTGCCCACGGACAACGACGATTCTCGAGGATTACGGACTGGCCACTAATGATCCATATCTCTCACGCACCTGGTAATATAATAAATGAGTTAACTAAACGATATTATATTGGTGTGGACAGTGAACTTATTATACTCAGTCGTGTGACCCTTCCCATTCCCTGGAAGAGTGTCACAATATCCACACAGTAGTTTTTTTTATTACAAAAACATTAACACTTCTATTATCTATTACTTATATATTTACATACCAAGCGTCTCCGCTGCATCTTTGTAGATACGCCACACTGAGGCTTTGGTGACATTTGATGGCAACAACTTTGTCTTCAAGTCTTTGTGACCAGGGTATCGTCCAGGCAATGGAGTGCTCCTCTGTGTAGTTTGTGATGAATGACACAACTCTTTGGTGATCCTCATGCTTGAGGGACATACTGTTTGCTTGTGGACGTTGCTGCACCCTGATCTCTGTAGGATTGCAGTAGGGTCTGGAGTCTGGTCTGGAGTCTGGTCTGGAGAACAGTTTTGCTGACACTGAAACCAAAAAACAAAGGACTCAGAGTGTGGTCCTGCTAACACCTGGGCTGCTAGCTAACGTTTGACAACAGTGGGACAGTGGCTCCTTTGTTCCTGTGTTTGGTCAACACAGCTATGACTAGATGGCTAACAAACAGAAAGCTAGCTAGTCTATAGTTAATGGTAGCTTTGCACGAGCAACAACGCTAGCTTGCTGTGTTAGCTGTGTTAATGTTAGCTTGCGGCTAACGGGGGCGCTTTGTTAGCTAGCATTGTTGCTCGTGCAAAGCTACAATGAACTCTAGACTAGCTAGCATTATGCTTGCCTACACAGCTAGATGATCACACAAATAAACTATCAATATTCAACTTACCCAACAACAAAGCAGAACCACTGCTTGTTCTATGTTCTACTCTGTTCTGTGATGTTTTCGTTTGTTTTGCTGTTGTGGTCCATTATGTCTCCCAAGTCCTTCAGATCAACATGTCCTTCAGATCAACATGTCCTTCAGATCAACATGTCCTTCAGATCTGCTGAGTTCAGTCTGATTCTGTAGATCAACTTTGAACAGTTTTTTGGTGCACGGTTTGGCTGGTATACGCAAATTTTGCAATCCAAGCTTTCTATCTTCTTCAGGAGTGTGTGTGTGTCTGTATGTGTGTGTGTGTGTGTGTGTGTGTGTGTGTGTGTGTGTGTGTCTTTCTCTCTCCATGCAGGTTAGAAGACATTGGTTTAGAAAAATTTTCTGTTCCTGTTCTCTTCACCAGAATCTTCATCCCAACTGCCTTTCTGCTGGTAACACACACACACACACACACACACACACACACACACACACACACACACACACCCCTGCCTCTGTCTCCTGGTCCGTGGTGAGTCAGGGGGGAGTCAGCTTGTGTTGACATGTTGTGGTCTCCTGGGCGTCCAACACGTTCCAGGCTGATGCCAGGCAGACGTCTCAGTCATCACATGAACTCATCTCTTAGCCCAAGGTGTCTGAGTCAAAGACCATGGAGGTCTGTAAGACCATGGAGGGGTCTATATAGAGCTATGTAGACCCCTCCATGATCTTACAGACCTCCATGGTCTACATAGCTCTATATAGACCCTTCCATGGTCTTACAGACCTCCATGGTCTACATAGCTATATAGACCCCTCCATGATCTTACAGACCTCCATGGTCTACATAGCTCTATATAGACCCTTCCATGGATCTTACAGACCTCCATGGTCTACATAGCTCTATATAGACCCCTCCATGATCTTACAGACCTCCATGGTCTACATAGCTCTATATAGACCCCTCCATGATCTTACAGATCACCATGGTCTTACAGACCTCCATGGTCTACATAGCTCTATATAGACCCCTCCATGATCTTACAGATCACCATGGTCTTACAGACCTCCATGGTCTACATAGCTCTATATAGACCCCTCCATGGTCTTACAGACCTCCATGGTCTACATAGCTATATATAGACACCTCCATGATCTTACAGACCTCCATGGTCTACATAGCTATATATAGACACCTCCATGAACTTACAGACCTCCATGGTCTACATAGCTATATATAGACACCACCATGATCTTACAGACCTCCATGGTCTACATAGCTCTATATAGACCCTTCCATGGTCTTACAGACCTCCATGGTCTACATAGAGCTATATAGACCCCTCCATGATCTTACAGACCTCCATGGTCTACATAGCTCTATATAGACCCCTCCATGATCTTACAGATCACCATGGTCTTACAGACCTCCATGGTCGACATAGCTCTATATAGACCCCTCCATGGTCTTACAGATCACCATGGTCTTACATTTACATTTACATTTAGGGCATTTGGCAGACGCTTTTATCCAAAGCGACTTACAAAGAGTACATTTGTTGAAGAAGACAGCAATATATCACTGTGGTACCTGAAGATAAGAATAGAGCTGTTTTCGAGCATTCCTATTTACGAGACGAATAGAACGAGTTTCATAATTGCCAAGTTGCCTGCATAAGTAGCTGGGCAGGCGTGCAATTCTAGGTCTTACAGACCTCCATGGTCTACAAAGCTATATGTAGACCCCTCCATGATCTTACAGACCTCCATGGTCTACATAGCTCATAGGAGCAGGGTCAGGGTTAGGTTCCCCTGCTTCTCCCTGCATGTTTGAAAGCAGATATTTTTGTTTGTTTGTGTGTGTAGGTATGTGTACTTCACCTCCATTACTTCCACCAACCATTTCTTCAACTGACAGACCTCAAGACTGTAGTGACGACACACAACAGCACTATTACCAGGTAACTGTCTGTCTGTCTGTCTGTCTGTCTGTCTGTAAGTCAAGTGTCTCTCTATCTTATCTTAACCTTGTCTTCCCAGGCTGGTTCATTCCGAGGGGAGTCTGGAAGATTTGTCCTTTCTTCCATCCCTCCCTTTTTCCTTGGAAGATGACCGGAAGTGGCAAGTGGATGACAGGAAGTGGCAGGAGGATGACGACAGGAAGTGGCAGGAGGATGACGACAGGAAGTGGCAGGAGGATGATGACAGGAAGTGGCAGGAGGATGACAGGAAGTGGCAGGACGAGCCGTGGAGGGATGGAGATCCCTGGCTAGAAGAGGATGAAGATAAGAGAGAATACCCCTGCATGTGGGGAAGGGAGACCCCGTCTGACCAGATGACGGGTATTCATGAGGATTGTTGTTCCTCCTAATGTAACAGTGGAGACCATTCTAGAACGTTTGTTCCTCCTAATGTAACCATGGACACCGTTCTAGAACGTTTGTTCCTCCTCATGTAACCATGGAGACCCCTGCCCTGCAGGTTTCCGGTCGTCGTGGCGTCTGGTGGTGGAGAGAATCACGGTGTTGTTCCTGCGGCTGCTTCTCTCTCTCCAAAAGATGCAGCACCTCCTGTGGTGGCTTCTGGAACTACACATCATCAACATAGTTTCTGCCTACATTATCTGGGTCGCCGTTAAAGAGGTACAGACTTGTAGTCTAAATGTTATGTTGTGGTAGGACTTGTAATCTAAATGTTATGTAGTGGTAGGACTTGTAATCTAAATGTTATGTAGTGGTAGGACTTGTAGGACTTCTTACAGGCCAGACAAACAGGAAGTAACTAGTCGAGGCTGTGTCACTAGGCTAGGCTGTGTCACTAGACTAGGCTGTGTCACTAGGCTAGGCTGTGTCACTAGGCTAGGCTGTGTCAGTAGGCTAGGCTGTGTCACTAGGCTAGGCTGTGTCACTAGGCTAGGCTGTGTCAGTAGGCTAGGCTGTGTCACTAGACTAGGCTGTGTCACTAGGCTAGGCTGTGTCACTAGGCTAGGCTGTGTCACTAGGCTAGGCTGTGATCCTGCCAAATAGTGACCACATTAACACATACTGATCCTGCCATATAGTGACCACATTAATACATACTGATCCTGCCAAATAGTGACCACATTAACACATACTGATCCTGCCATATAGTGACCACATTAATACATACTGATCCTGCCAAATAGTGACCACATTAACACATACTGATCCTGCCAAATAGTGACCACATTAACACATACTGATCCTGCCAAATAGTGACCACATTAACACATACTGATCCTGCCATATAGTGACCACATTAATACATACTGATCCTGCCAAATAGTGACCACATTAACACATACTGATCCTGCCAAATAGTGACCACATTAACACATACTGATCCTGCCAAATAGTGACCACATTAACACATACTGATCCTGCCACAGTGACCACATTAACACATACTGATCCTGCCAAATAGTGACCACATTAACACATACTGATCCTGCCAAATAGTGACCACATTAACACATACTGATCCTGCCAAATAGTGACCACATTAACACATACTGATCCTGCCACAGTGACCACATTAACACATACTGATCCTGCCAAATAGTGACCACATTAACACATACTGATCCTGCCAAATAGTGACCACATTAACACATACTGATCCTGCCAAATAGTGACCACATTAACACATACTGATCCTGCCAAATAGTGACCACATTAACACATACTGATCCTGCCAAATAGTGACCACATTAACACATACTGATCCTGCCAAATAGTGACCACATTAACACATACTGATCCTGCCAAATAGTGACCACATTAACACATACTGATCCTGCCAAATAGTGACCACATTAACACATACTGATCCTGCCAAATAGTGACCACATTAACACATACTGATCCTGCCAAATAGTGACCACATTAACACATACTGATCCTGCCAAATAGTGACCACATTAACACATACTGATCCTGCCAAATAGTGACCACATTAACACATACTGATCCTGCCACAGTGACCATGTGTCGTATTAAAGTGTGAATGATGAAGACGAAGTGAACACAACACACACCTGGTGGTCCCGGTGATGAAGATGATGGTGAGAACAAACCAAAACAAATAGCTGAACATGATGACCTTCATCATGTCTAAGTAGGACCTGGAAGAACACACACACACACACACACACACACCACACACCACACACACACACCACACACCACACACCACACACACACACACACACACACACACACACACACACACACACACACACACACACACACACACACACACACACACACACACACACTTTATACCTGGGGGCTGGGGCGGGGTTTATACCTGCAGAATATCATGATGGGGGCGGGGTTTATACCTGCAGAATATAAAGTTTGGGGCGGGGTTTAATCTGAGCTCTCTGATTGGATCAGAGGCATCTCCTGCCAGCAGCTGATAGGTGGGCTGAAGCTCCTCCTCAAACACTAGCAGCTGACTACTAGCCCCAAGGAGCAACAGGAAGTCATCTGCAGCAGACAGGAAGTACAAAATACACAGAAATACTACAACATAAATACTAGGCCATAAAACAACTTTCATAGACTGAAAGACAAATGCAAGTATTGATTACAGAGATACGAGATGAAGTATTGATGACTAGATGCAGTATTGTTACAGAGATACTAGGTATGTAGTATTGCAGTATTGTTACAGAGCATGAAGAGAGGGTTCGGGGGGGTCAGGTGGTCCGGGAGGTAGAGCCACTTCACCACGTTGGAGTCCATGTGACCGTCCCTCCAGGGGTACTCTGCACACACACACACACACACACACACACACACACACGTCAACTCTATGTACGTGTGTGTGTGTGTGTGTGTATGTGTGTGTGTGTGTGTGTGTGTGTGTGTGTATGTTGTGTGTGTGGTTGGTGTGTGTGTGTGGTGTGTGTGTGTGTGTGTGTGTGTGTGTGTGTGTGTGTGTGTGTGTGTGTGTTTCGTGTCGTTACGTCTGACATCACATGCGTGACATCAGAGCTCCTCTAAGGCGGATGGACGCAGCGAGCGTCTCTTCTGTGTGTTGTTGTCCATATTGTGTGGTATGAGCGCTGTTGCTGATGTGTGTGTGTGTGTGCGTGTTTGTGAGTGTGTGTGTATGTGTGTGTGTGTGTGTGTTGTTGTGTGTGTGTGTGTGTGTGGTGTGATGTTGTGTGTGTGTGTGTGTGTGTGGTTGTGTGTGTGTATGTGGTGTGGTGTGTGTGTATGTGGTGTGTGTGTATGTGGTGTGTGTGTGGTGTGTGTGTGGTGTGTGTGTATATGGTGTGTGTTGGTGTGTGTGTATGTGGTGTGTGTGTGTGTGTATGTGGTGTGTGGTGTGTGTGTATGTGGAGTGTGTGTGTGTGTGTGTGTTGTGTGTATTGGTGTGTGTGTGTGTGTATGTGGTGTGTGTATGTGGTGTGTGGTGTATGTGGTGTGTGGTGTGTGTGTATGTGGTGTGTGTGTGTGTGTGTGTGTGTGTGTATGTGTATGTGGTGTGTGTGTGTGTGTATGTGGTGTGTGGTGTATGTGGTGTGTGTGTGGTGGTGTGTGTGTATGGGTGTGTGTTGTGGTGTGTGGTGTGTGTGGTGGTGTGTGTGTGTGTGTTTGTGTGTGTGTGTGGTGTGTGTGTGTGTGTGTACCTTTGCATGCTGCGGGGGGAAACCCGATGCAGAGCAGATACTGAAAGGAAAACAATCCAGACAGGAAGTAACAATACTTCTTCCATATAATGGCAATCTGCTTCCTGCAGCGCCGTGATAGGACGGCGATGAGGCCGAAGGCGTGGCCAACTGCGAACACGTCCATGCGTTGACCAATCACGTTCACGGCCAGCAGAAAACAGCACTAAGTGAAAGAATATTACAATATATTTACATGATACATGATATTTCAACAAATATGTAAAAAGATATTATGAAATATATTCATACATAGATAGTATAGATAACATTAAGATGTTTTCAATACATCATATTTATTCTTAAATTATTTACACATAACATTACAAAATACATTTTACAAAAAATGCTACATTCATTCATAAAGAATATTCAAAAATACAAATATTGATCTAATTTTAATATAATTGAAAACATATTCTTCCATCCCATTCTTATTGATTGATATTATTGACCCAATATTGATATTTATACATGCTATTTACCTCAAGTCCAAACTTGTAGAAGAAATAATTGGCAAAGTATTTCATACAGTTGAGTAATCCGTCATCGAGGTGACGCCGCGTGACCTCGTGAAACAACGTCCGGGTGGGGGGGCGGGGCACGTTTCCACGGAGACGGTATAACTCCTGATGTCTGTAGATGGTTACCTCGAACGCTAGCAGCGCTAACATCACCATGTTGGACTGTGGGTACACAGGATAGCATTATGCTAACATCACCATGTTGGACTGTGGGTACAGGATAGCATTATGCTAACATCACCATGTTGGACTGTGGGTACAGGATAGCATTATGCTAACATCACCATGTTGGACTGTGGGTACAGGATAGCATTATGCTAACATCACCATGTTGGACTGTGGGTACAGGATAGCATTATGCTAACATCACCATGTTGGACTGTGGGTACAGGATAGCATTATGCTAACATCACCATGTTGGACTGTGGGTACAGGATAGCATTATGCTAACATCACCATGTTGGACTGTGGGTACAGGATAGCATTATGCTAACATCACCATGTTGGACTGTGGGTACAGGATAGCATTATGCTAACATCACCATGTTGGACTGTGGGTACAGGATAGCATTATGCTAACATCACCATGTTGGACTGTGGGTACAGGATAGCATTATGCTAACATCACCATGTTGGACTGTGGGTACAGGATAGCATTATGCTGTGTTTGTTTGTTTGTGTTTGTGTGTGTGTGCGTGTGTGCGTGTGTGTGTGTGTGTGTGCGTGTGTGTGTGTGTGGTGTGTGTGTGTGTGTGTTCACCCTCAGATAGTCCAGTAGTTTTCCATCAGTCTTGCGCAGCCCCACCCACTGGGCGGGGTCAACAGGTGCAGCATAAAGCAAAGACGAAGACAAGTGTGCTGTCCCGTTACCTGGCTACAGACAGAGGGGTGGTGACAGGTGAGGGTGGAGACAGGTGAGGGTGGTGACAGGTGAGGGTGACAGGTGAGGGTGGAGACAGGTGAGGGTGACAGGTGAGGGTGACAGGTGAGGGTGGTGACAGGTGAGGGTGGAGACAGGTGAGGGTGGTGACAGGTGAGGGTGACAGGTGAGGGTTATGCCAGGTGAGGGTGACAGGTGAGGGAGACAGGTGAGGGTGGTGACAGGTGAGGGTGACAGGTGAGGGTTATGCCAGGTGAGGGTGACAGGTGAGGGTGACAGGTGAGGGTGGTGACAGGTGAGGGTGGTGACAGGTGAGGGTGACAGGTGAGGGTGGAGACAGGTGAGGGTGGAGACAGGTGAGGGTGGTGACAGGTGAGGGTGACAGGTGAGGGTGACAGGTGAGGGTGACAGGTGAGGGTGACAGGTGAGGGTGGACAGGTGAGGGTGACAGGTGAGGGTGGTGACAGGTGAGGGTGGAGACAGGTGAGGGTGACAGGTGAGGGTGGTGACAGGTGAGGGTGGTGACAGGTGAGGGTGACAGGTGAGGGTGGTGACAGGTGAGGGTGACAGGTGAGGGTGGTGACAGGTGAGGATGACAGGTGAGGGTTATGCCAGGTGAGGGTGGTGACAGGTGAGGGTGGTGACAGGTGAGGGTGACAGGTGAGGGTGGTGACAGGTGAGGGTGGTGCCAGGTGAGGGTGGTGCCAGGTGAGGGTGACAGGTGAGGGTGGTGACAGGTGAGGGTGGAGACAGGTGAGGGTGACAGGTGAGGGTGGTGACAGGTGAGGGTGACAGGTGAGGGTGGAGACAGGTGAGGGTGGTGACAGGTGAGGGTGACAGGTGAGGGTGGTGACAGGTGAGGGTGGAGACAGGTGAGGGTGACAGGTGAGGGTGGTGACAGGTGAGGGTGACAGGTGAGGGTGACAGGTGAGGGTGACAGGTGAGGGTGGAGACAGGTGAGGGTGACAGGTGAGGGTGACAGGTGAGGGTGACAGGTGAGGGTGACAGGTGAGGGTGACAGGTGAGGGTGGCAGGTGAGGGTGGTGCCAGGTGAGGGTGGAGACAGGTGAGGGTGGTGACAGGTGAGGGTGACAGGTGAGGGTGGAGACAGGTGAGGGTGGAGACAGGTGAGGGTGGAGACAGGTGAGGGTGGTGACAGGTGAGGGTGGTGAGGTGGTGAAGGTGAGGGTGGTGCCAGGTGAGGGTGACGTAATGTACAATCGTTTATATTGCTTTTTTGGTGTGGAATTGGGAGTCATTTTGGATGGAGATTTATGTCTGTGATGTGGACTCGAAATATTATTTGTGAGTATTGGAGACAGGTGAGGGTGGTGACAGGTGAGGGTGGTGACAGGTGAGGGTGGTGACAGGTGAGGGTGGTGACAGGTGAGGGTGGAGACAGGTGAGGGTGACAGGTGAGGGTGGAGACAGGTGAGGGTGGAGACAGGTGAGGGTGGTGACAGGTGAGGGTGACAGGTGAGGGTGACAGGTGAGGGTGGTGACAGGTGAGGGTGGTGACAGGTGAGGGTGGTGACAGGTGAGGGTGACAGGTGAGGGTGGAGACAGGTGAGGGTGGTGACAGGTGAGGGTGACGACAGGTGAGGGTGGTGACAGGTGAGGGTGGTGACAGGTGAGGGTGGTGACAGGTGAGGGTGGTGACAGGTGGGGGGGGGGGGGGGGGGGGGGGGGGGGGGGAGGGGGGGGCGGGGGGGGGGGGGGGGGGGGGGGGGGGGGGGGGGGGGGGGGGGGGGGGGTGGTACAGGTGAGGGTGGTGACAGGTGAGGGTGGTGACAGGTGAGGGTGGAGACAGGTGAGGGTGACAGGTGAGGGTGGTGACAGGTGAGGGTGGTGACAGGTGAGGGTGGTGACAGGTGAGGGTGACAGGTGAGGGTGACAGGTGAGGGTGACAGGTGAGGGTGACAGGTGAGGGTGACAGGTGAGGGTGACAGGTGAGGGTGGTGACAGGTGAGGGTGGTGACAGGTGAGGGGACAGGTGAGGGTGGAGACAGGTGAGGGTGGTGACAGGTGAGGGTGGTGACAGGTGAGGGTGGTGACAGGTGAGGGTGGTGCCAGGTGAGGCGGGTGACGTAATGTACAATACGTTTATATTTCACTCACCATAGTGCAGTTGGAGGAGTAGCTGTGAGGCTGTATGGCGTTGAGCTGATAGAGCATCTTGGTGACGGCGATGACGCACGTCCACACAGTACACACACTGGACGCCAGGGGGCGCCATGCTCTACACGGTAAGGCCACAGCCCAGCTCAGCACAAACACCAAATTAAACAAACACACCTGAGAGGTCATAGAGGTCATAGAGTCAGGATCCTCTCTTTTACACGTCATACAGAAACACTCTGGATACTGCCTTGCTACACAAGCCTACTGACACAGCCTAGTCTGGTGACACAGCCTAGTCTAGTGACACAGCCTAGCCTAGTGACACAGCCTAGTCTAGTGACACAGCCTAGCCTAGTGACACAGCCTAGCCTAGTGACACAGCCTAGCCTACTGACACAGCCTAGCCTAGTGACACAGCCTAGCCTAGTGACACAGCCTAGTCTAGTGACACAGCCTAGCCTACTGACACAGCCTAGCCTAGTGACACAGCCTAGCCTACTGATTA
>PIJE02007814.1:0-11711 GCA_002895965.2 Coryphaenoides rupestris | reverse complement strand
GCCGGTTTATTGCAAAAGGGTGGGTGAAATGACAGATAGTCAGATGGTCCTTAGCTAGCGCTTTCCAAGTGTGTGTTGACTTAACCTGTGGTGCACTGATTAGCCAATGCACCACAGGTGTGCAGCCCCACCCACCCCAGGCTCTACTGGGCCAACTGACTATTTTATTTTCTACAACAGGATTGCACATTCTCTCAGTGATGGTGAAAAAAGGTACCTATCTGGTAGAAGGCCTACTGTTCAGCAGTGTCTAGTGAAGAACAACATTCCTCGTACTTTGGTGAGTGTGGTGCACTAAATATGGATTTTTATATATCATATATATGCAACATTATTGTGTGTTGAAGTAAACATCTTTAGAAATGCATACATTTTCTACAATACTTTCGGAAGCCTGTACTGTGGTGTGTGTAGCAACTGGGTGAGCTTGCTCTGTCCATGTAGAACAATGTCCCCAACATCGCTATCCTGGGCTCTGGAGGGGGACAGAGAGCCATGGTTGGGATGCTGGGCTCACTCTACCAGATGGGGAAGGAGGGGCTTCTGGACGCTGCCCTCTACGTGAGTGGAGTCTCTGGATCGACATGGTAGGTAACCGGACATTACAACACCACTACCTACCCGTGACCTTGGAGGAGCCCCAAAGAAGCCACATTATGTGGCATTGTGGCAGCAGCTCTGCTCCACTGCCACATAATGTGGCTGTGTGTTGATGGCTGACCCCCAGACTCTAACTGGGCCAGGTGAGGCAAGTCATGCAAATCAATAAAAAGAAAACAAGTAACAATTATGCTTTAATACTTTGGTATCGACAAATATTTAATATCAACCTGATTTGTGCCATCTGGAAAACTGCTTTGCAGAGGTATTTCTACAAAGAAATTACACATTATTATTATTATTATTATTATAGATTACAAATTCAAATATGTTGCTTTCATTTATTAAAGTGCCACTGCTCAATAAACATAACCATTTAATTCATATGACAATTTACTCAATAATTTCAAATAATGCAAAACACAAAAAATATTTGACATACCCACGCAACAACTGCTGATGCCGAAGATCCTCCACCTGTCTGAATCTGTTACGACCCAGACACGATCAGGAGTCAGTGAGTAAACAAATGGAGAACAGACAAGTATATGTTCCACGGATATTAATTATATTCACAGGGAACGTAACTAGAGCTAGTGACGAGGGGGTAGTACGTTCTAGCACCGAGCATTGTTCAGGAAGGACTTAAGTAGCTGTATCTTGATTAAGATTCGCTACACCTGGTGCCTCACGTACTCGCCTCCGCAGGGCGTGTCTCGCTCGCTGGGAAGTCTCGGGAATGTTCGGGCTGGGATCCCGAGCCGCTGGTGATGATGTGGTGCGCTCTGGGGAGGAGCGCACCACAACAGAATCCTTGCAATGATATCAGATCAGTTCTCCTGCATGCTTTTTATGTGGCAGAACTGGCAGTCAACCGTGCATGGGCTCCTCCTACAACTAGTTAGAAGCAACACCTGATGCTTGTATCTGTGCTACAACAGAACCACACATGTGTAACACATGGTGCTTGTCAACAGACACCCCGCTGGGTGGTCACTGGTGTGCCTGTACAGACAGCCTGAGAACTTGAAGGCTCATCATTCCTTGTGCGATTGAGGTGTTTCTTGAACCCTGAATAAGTGCAAAATAATAAAGTCATCCTGGCTTTCTACATTTCAAACGGAATGACTTATATATAACCCATTGCGAAATTTCAAATGCTGACAAAAAGAACTTTCGTGGTGTACCTCACAGATAAAACAAATCAACACATTTGTGTCCAAGGATGTGTGCATCACCTCAAGGATCAGCATGCAAAAGTCTTGCTCTGAGCTCCTTGACTCTGGGACTTTCCTTGGCACTTCCTGTTATGTCTGCCCTCTTAATACTTAATTAGATCAGACCTTTATATTGCTAGCTCTTGGCTAAAAGAATCACGCAGCTACCCCGTTCATGTTCTTTATTTCAACTCTCGTGCTTAGCATTACAATCCATGACGTCACACACTACGGATGCTCTCAGGGTTATTATAAACTAAAACATCACATCCCTTTTTTTCTTGAACAATTGTAAATAAGTTTTCTTTTCATTTTTCCCATTAAAACAGTTTTCAACTTGTGTCTACTTTTTATATAAACACTTTTTTCCATAGATACCTTCAAACCTGTATCTCACAGAATAATCAAATGATTACATTCTTCCTGAACATCAATCAATTATATCAGTCAATGAAACAAAATAATAAAACACTCTCCCCCCTAACACCTCCCATGCCTCTACTCTTAGTGGGTTAGGTCATAGTCAGACAGTCTCAGAGGCACCTGTCTGGTTCGTTGAGGTCTACCTGCGCTGGGCATGGGCCCATTCGCTCTGTATTTCTTTATGAATGTGCTGTTTCTCGCATAGCGCGCTCCTGTTGGAGATTCTACTATCATCTGACTGCCTGTTCGACTGATAACTTTGTGTGGTGTGGCGTTAAAGGGAGTGGTAAACTTGTCCACTTTGTCCTGCCTTACGAGTACGGCGTCCCCAACTTCAATCTCTGAGCACTGTGCTCTCCGGCGGTCATCAGTGTACAGTTTGGATTTGCCTTTAAGCTCAATGTCTCGGTCACGCACCTCCATGTCTACGGCTGTGCGTGCCTCTTTAATGTCAGGTAGTTTCCCTCTTATCTTGCGTTTAAAGAGTAGCTCTGCCGGGCTCTTCCCGGTCGTGGGATGTTCAATGCTTCTGTACACAGTCACATATTTTCTAAGCTCCTTTGTCCAGTCAAGACCATCTGAATGAGCAATCCTGATTCTCTTCATCAGTGATGCGTTCTGGCGCTCGACCTCTCCGTTGGCCTGAGCCCACTTGGGTGTTGTCTTCAGATGCATGATGCCGTTGTTCTCACAGTATTCTCGAAACAACTCAGATTTAAACTGCGGACCGTTATCGGATTTGATGGTGACTGGTAAACCGTGACGGCTGAATACTGACTCAAGGCTATCAATAACCTTCTCAGCTGTCGTGGATGTCAAGATATCATATTCGTAATAACGACTGTAATAATCTACCACTACAAGGATAGACTGGTTGGTTGGCAGGGGACCAAGCAAGTCCACGGCCACATCCTGCCAGGGTCCATCAGGAAGGTGTGTGGGCCTCAGTGGTTCTGGTGGGTCGGGTCTGGCCACTAGGACCCACAGATCGCCTAAACATTCAGGGGGGACCAATACACAGAGAAAAAGAGATGTGTGTGCAGACCTTACTCGGAATAAGCTGGTTTCTTGCTAGGTCTGTCATGTGGTGCCACTATAACCTCGTCTTGCCACTTTCTCGCGTTTTTCCATGTCTCACTAGGTTGTATATCTGCAGATGTTTTTCGCCTAAGCAGACCTATGACGTCTTATTTCAACGCTATGGCACAGGGATCAAGCCTTATGTTCCCTCTGAGATCTGTGCTTTTTTTTGCCCTGGTTGGTTCGCCACATCGCGCCGGAGGAATGTCCTCCTCGTGGCTCGGGTTAAGTGCTACTTGGTATGCGTGTTGTTAAGAAAGGCTCGGGCTAAAGCCAATACGCAATAACCCGTATACTCACGAGGACACAAGTACACTACTAACTCCCACAAGTTCCTCTTCGCTCACTGAAATTGCATAATGCCTTTCACTTGGCAAGGTTTCTACTCTAAAACCGTGTTGTGCCATGAAAAAGTTTCTATGCACCTGAGATTACTTCGAACACCTCGCAGTGAAGCCTGTGAGTATCGGTTACCGATGGAGGTCCCGTACCTATCCCAGCATACTCATGGTTGGTATGAGATAGAAACAGTTATCCTGCATTAGAGCATGTATGTGCTACCAGGCCTTGCGAGAAATTGAGAGACCGACTTTCATGCGTTTATTCAACCATGGATGGGTTGAGTGGAGATGTTTATTTCCTTAGTTGACTAAGTTCTCAGCCATATCCCAAGTGAGTCCCTTGTTTAATCACTGGTGGGCACCTTATCGCTCATTTGTTTTTACAAACAAGTGCACATTGCGCTGTCGGTGATTTATTGTGTGAAAAATTGGCAATGTCACGCATCTATGCCGTCGTATCGGAATTCGACCCTAATTAGCGATGAAATGCACTACTATACACTATAGACCTTCCAATACGGAGGAGGAGCAGCCAGAAGAGATTAGATTCTAAAATTATTTAGCTGCACGTACCGACTTAAGTGATGCCTTCCAGCAGACACATTGCAGACATCACTACTCACCGACTCACTGGCGAGCCGCCCAGGGCACCCCACGGCTTTCGGACGAGTATGTTATGCGGTCATTATAAATCGTCGCTGAGTGCACAACAGGACGATATTTGCTTTCCTGCAGAAGATTTGAACCACTCAGAACAGCAAATCATTCCCTGCAGCGCAGAGGCTAGTGGCAGGAAATGCCTCAGTGTCTAACCTGTGGATTTTCCTCATTCGCAGCCTTCAATTGAGAAGTATGAGCACATACGGACCTAGGTCTCAACAATCCTCTGATAGAATGGCCACCAGAGCGATACAACGAGAGAACAAACCGAAACACACGCCCATGCAATTTGGGTTCATTTTGGAAACGACCATGCACTCAGTATGCAGTCATAGTGAATGAACTGTGTGTAGTAGGACACTTAGTCCTCCGAGGGACACGTATCGTGCTACCCCGAGCTCTACACGCAAGAGCACTTAACCTAGCACACGAGGGACATCTAGGGATTGTGGGAACAAAGCAACATCTCAGAACAAAAGTCTTGTTGCCTGGAATACATAGAGCAGCTGAGAAACACTGCAAAGAGTGTCATGGGTGCCAGATAGTGGCCAGACCTGACCCACCAGAACCACTGAGGCCCACACACCTTCCTGATGGACCCTGGCAGGATGTGGCCGTGGACTTGCTTGGTCCCCTGCCAACCAACCAGTCTATCTTTGTAGTGGTAGATTATTACAGTCGTTATTACGAATATGATATCTCAACATCCACGTATTTTATTGTCACTTCACAATTTACACGGGATCCGTCCTTGTAATTTCCACCGAGCTAATGTACTATCTTGATACACTCCGCCACGCCCGCTGAGTCAGTCGTGTTCTATATTTGGGTAGCTCTTGGGCTCAGTATTCGGGGTCCTGGCCGGGCCCGGGCCGGGCCGGTGCCAGTCGGTCTTACAGTCATTCGGATCGGTCTTGCAGTTTTCTGAGTTGTTTGAGGTGTACCTTGAGAGCCGCGAGAGCAATTGGCATCGTGCAGAAGGCGACCAAGCCCAAGGTGGTGTGCTCAGGTCCGGTAGGTTGGAGGGAGGTCGGGCGGCGTGTTGACTGTCAGCTGGTGGATGTGGAAACCGGAATCAGGATTGCGCTCACTCACCATGTCGGAGTCGGTTGGATCTGAGAATTGGGAGGACTAGTAGGGAGAGACCATACTTGGGTAAAGGGCCTGTGGTGGTGTGTCACGCAGGGCGTGCAGTTGCATTGTCCGTCCATACCTGTGATGAGCCGCGCTTCTTTTGACGGTTATATGGTATAGCAGACGCGGGAGCCTACCAACTGCATTTAACGCGGCAGGCCAGGACCCTGGCTCGGAAGGCCCACAGGCGAGCCTAGGACCCCGGCGCCTGAGCGAAGCTGGCACCGAGATTGAGCTTATCCAGGGGGCCATCCATGTACCCCCTGATGCCGCCGGCACGCACCGTGCTCCCAGCAAGGAATCTCCTGACCGAATCGCAGGAACGCAACAACGACTACCTTTCTTCCGTATCGTCTCCCATGCACTAAGGGTGACTTTTTTCCTTACTTATCTGTCGCACACGAAATCAATCATATTTCGGATATAGTCGAACCAGGCCATCAGCATGGCCAGGACGCATAGGAGCGGTAATGTAGGTCCACGACAACGTATCTCCTTCACAGGCATAGCCTGCCTCAACGCATCACGTTTTCTGCAAACAAAGTCGTCAGTATTCTTCATATACAGATACCCTCGAGTTGAGATAAACGATTAGTGGCACACCATCACCAAGACTGCAAGCATAAAGCATGTTTTCAACACCATACTGAAATCAGACGGTGTAGCCATAAAAAGTAAGACCACACAGTGTGTTATAGTACTATGCTACATCCAGAGTCAGAGGCATGGGATAGGGTGTTATGGTGTGTGGACGAGAGTCTGTTCTCGTTTTTATTATTTTGGTTTTACAATTGACTTTGTCCCAATAGTGATTGGAGATTGGATGTATCCAGTACTGGGAGAGAGATGTTACATTCCATTTCTTGTATTCTGACCGAGATCTAGTGTTTTTAGTGGTATTACTGATGAGTGCTTTTATATAAGGTATGGACCACATTATTGAACTGTAAATTACCACTCTGGCAGTGACAAGGCCCTTTATATATAACCCATTGGAAGATACAGGTTATGAATGTATGTATATGATTTTATATACCCGGGATGACCTAATCCCAGTATGTTGAGTTGACGTCTCTACTGGTAATGCTTCCAGCACGTGACGAGCTTGCACAAGTGACCTGCCGCGCCTGGGGACTGTCGTGCATTCTGTGTGGAGTACCGATGTCCTACGCCTTTAATGACCAGTGGGTCTCCGTATCGTTACCACGTTACTTACAGAGGCCAGCTAGCACACAGGCCACGTCCGCCTGAGGAGGCGCAAGTCCTCTCCACGGTTGAGTCGAGGTCAGCTCGAAACGCGAGTGACTTGTTTTGCTTCACATATTATTTTTTTTCACACTGATCCTTGAGATGATGCACACATCCTTGGACGCAAATGTGTTGATTTGTTTTATCTGTGAGGTACACCACGAAAGTTCTTTTTGTCAGCATTTGAAATTTCGCAATGGGTTATATATAAGTCATTACGTTTGAAATGTAGAAAGCCAGGATGACTTTATTATTTTGCACTTATTCAGGACTAGTTCCTCACGGAGCATGCCAAACTCACATTTCCCGACGCTGACCCTGCTATCCCCACGACAACGACTTCCGCATCTCCCCTGCCGGTACCGCTGCTGTGCATCGAAGAGAGAGTTAAGCAGGAGGCCCGTCGTGTGTATTACCAGAGTGATGGTGGTTCTGTTAGTGAGGACACGAGCCAGGATGTGACAGCAAGTCGACATGGAACCATCACGGGTGATGTTTCCGCGTTGACAACTGCCAACCGCACACTCAGTTGTAGGACAGCCTGCGTCTTCAGCGGTCCGGATGTTCTCCTATTCCACTTTTAACGACGACGACAACTGACGTGGGCGAAGTAGCATCGTTTGACTCTAGTTTCTGTTATAGACCCTGCGAGACTGCGAGGTGGATAGCTGAGTGTTCTGGATATCATCAGATACATGGGATGTGACCTGTTGGGTCCTGTGGTGCGCGTCTCGCAGCGCCCCCTATGCGAGACCTGTCCAGCCGGGTTCGGGTAGGCGGAGGCATCTTGGACTTGCCGCCCGCTCGACTCCGCAACGCCGCTGTCGAGGACGAGTTACGTGAGGAGTATCCGGTAGGAGTCTCGGTAGTGCAGGGAGGAAGGGGCGCCTGTTATAGTTTACTGAGCTGACGTGCTCGTGTGGCCTTTAAGAAGTATCAAGCCAGCGGTGCTGCTCTAGGTGTCGTTCGTGTGATAATCCACTACCTGATGTCGTTGCCGGGACCTGTGTGTGGCTGGAGTGTTGGGGTTGGCTTTGACTCTCCATTCGGTGTGGAGATCGTCCAGAGACGGTGGGAGGGTTCTGTGAGGAGATATAGCGTATGTATGAGACATGGAAGTATGTGGTGCTGGCTAACGTGCTTGTTTTTGTGTGTTCCTTGCATTTATTTGTTATTGGTAAGTGAGTCGTCTCCATATCATACTCCATTATCGGCTTTATGAATTAAATGGTTATGTTTATTGAGCAGTGGCACTTTAATAAATGAAAGCAACATATTTGAATTTGTAATCTATAATAATAATAATAATAATAATGTGTAATTTCTTTGTAGAAATACCTCTGCAAAGCAGTTTTCCAGATGGCACAAATCAGGTTGATATTAAATATTTGTCGATACCAAAGTATTAAAGCATAATTGTTACTTGTTTTCTTTTTATTGATTTGCATGACTTGCCTCACCTGGCCCAGTTAGAGTCTGGGGGTCAGCCATCAACACACAGCCACATTATGTGGCAGTGGAGCAGAGCTGCTGCCACAATGCCACATAATGTGGCTTCTTTGGGGCTCCTCCAAGGTCACGGGTAGGTAGTGGTGTTGTAATGTCCGGTTTATTGCAAAAGGGTGGGTGAAATGACAGATAGTCAGATGGTCCTTAGCTAGCGCTTTCCAAGTGTGTGTTGATGGCTGACTTAACCTGTGGTGCACTGATTAGCCAATGCACCACAGGTGTGCAGCCCCACTCACCCCAGGCTCTACTGGGCCAACTGACTATTTTATTTTCTACAACAGGATTGGGCATTCTCTCAGTGATGGTGAAAAAAGGTACCTATCTGGTAGAAGGCCTACTGTTCAGCAGTGTCTAGTGAGGAACAACATTCCTTGTACTCCGGTGAGTGTGGTGCACTAAATATGGATTTTTATATATCATATATATGCAACATTATTGTGTGTTGAAGTAAACATCTTTAGAAATGCATACATTTTCTACAATACTTTCGGTAGCCTGTACTGTGGTGTGTGTAGCAACTGGGTGAGCTTGCTCTGTCCATGTAGAACAATGTCCCCAACATCGCTATCCTGGGCTCTGGAGGGGGACAGAGAGCCATGGTTGGGATGCTGGGCTCACTCTACCAGATGGGGAAGGAGGGGCTTCTGGACGCTGCCCTCTACGTGAGTGGCGTCTCTGGATCGACATGGTAGGTCTTGCCACCCGCTGCTATGGAAAACTGGCAGTACAAAAACAATCTGTTCATCCTCTAATAATTATATTTAACAAGTTGAATATATACATAATTGTGAGTATTATGACGTTTTTATTAGTTTTTGAAGGTGCTATTCATCACATTCTAATGTATATGAATAACAAAGAAAAAACCTCAGATTTTAGAAAGGTCTGAAAAAAAATTTCATTGTGAATTTATTGTTTAAAATTACAGGTCCAAATTAACTAATTCATTTAATTAGTTCATTAAATGGTTTCATTAACTAAATATGCAATAAATAAATAAATGAATAAAATACAAAATGTAGAAATGTAGAAAGCCTCAATTATCAATAAATCGGGCAGGTTCATTTGAAAATGAATAAATATGAAACGTGAATAGAAAAGTAAATAACGTTTTCATTTGACAAATAACTAAACAAATAACAAATAACTTAACAAATAAACATTTATTTATTTTCTTATTTCCATTTTTAATCATTACCCTATTTATTAATTCCCCATGTCTTCATTCGATATGTTAATGTAGGGGCGTATCTTGATGTCACTTTACACATTGGTTAATCTATATGATATATAATGTATTATTCATCTATTATTATACACTCAGCATCAATGAAAACTTAACACTTACAATACCACTCTAGTTTTTAGCTTAGAGTTTAGTATTTGTATTTACTAGTCATACTTGAGTAGTAATGAGCAAAACAAGTGAAATCTGGGTGGTTGTTTTGCCATTGACCTACAGTCACACCTGACTGCACCTGCATTGCCAATTAGAGCAATGTCGTTGTGCTCGTTGTGTTTGCTGCCAATCCTGTGAGTTTTTGGGATTGGTTCTTGTTCTCTATAAAAAGGCCATGCTGAAAAAAAGACTTTTCATTGTCCTCGATGCCATTATGCCTCGCCTATCAGAGAAACGACCGACATCGAGCTCTGGGTCTGTTGGAGGGTGGACTGTCGATTCGAAAGGTGGCCCGTAGAATGGGTTGTTCTCCACCCACAATAATGAACTTGAGACGCCGGTTCAACGAAACCCAGTCTGTGTGGGATAGAGCACGTCCTGGACGCGAAAGAGTGACGACTGAGGCCGACGACCGTTACATTGTGATGCAGCACCTGCGGGACAGGTTCCAGACAGCTCCCCAGACGGCTGCAGAGACTCCAGGCAGGCGCCAATCACGCATCAGTACCAGTACTGTACGTCGGCGCCTGCATTCTGCCAACTTAGCGGCCAGAAGACCCAAAATTGGACCTGTCCTGACCAATGAACATCGCCAGAATCGTGAGGAATGGGCTCGGCGCCACCTACCCTGGACTCAGGCACACTGGCGTGGGGTCCTCTTCAGTACAGGAGCGACGGACGTCAGCGGGTGTGGCGCCGCCCTGGGGAGAGGTATGCGCAGTGCTGCGTGCGTCAGCACCATCGATGGGGTGGTGCGGGTGTTATGGTGTGGGCTGGCATCTCTGCCAACCATAAAACCCCACTGGTCATCATTAATGGCAGCCTCACTGCCAGACGTTACATTGACGAGGTGCTGGAGACAATGAGCGTGCCGTTCATCAAGAATCATCCTGAGATCAGCATTCTGCAGCAGGACGCCGCCCGCCGCCCGCATGCTGCACGTGTCACCACAGCGCACCTCGAGCAACAGAACATCGATGTGCTGGACTGGCCGCCATACTCGCCGGATCTCTCACCCATTGAGCACCTCTGGGACCAGCTGGGACGACGTGTCTCTCGACGTGTGCCTCCGCCCAGGAATCACCAGGAACTGGTGGATGCGTTGCACCAGGAATGGGCAAACATACCCCAGGACAATGTTGGACGTCTTATACGGTCAATGCGTAGACGTTGTGTGGCCTGTCTTGATGCTAATGGCGGTAACACGAGATATTGAAATGTCAGGAATTTGGAAATTGGGTATGTCATTGTTAAATGTCAATAAAATTATGAAATTGTGGACTTTTTGTTGATTTCTTTCAAAACTCATCAGAAAAATATCCATACTAACCGAATATAAAAGTTCAAGTACCTACATCAAAAAAATCAGACCACACATAAAGAATTACCAGTGTTAAGTTTTCATTGATGCTGAGTTTATGATATATAATCTATCACAGATGACTCTTTTGGGGTAGACTGGGGTAGTGTTTGAATTCGAGCTGAAACAGGGGGTTCAATTACGCAATGTAATCCATCCAATTTATATTCTGTAGGGTAGAGAAATGATTCTGGACAGAGATAAAGGTGAAGAGAAGACTAAACATGTCTCCACCTACTGGTCAAATACAGTGACTACAATGTGCACAAACAATAGTGTGTGGGTTTGATTGGAATTGATTGAAAAATAAATAAATGTGTAAATTCCAAGCTATTTCATTGAGGAAATGTGTGGACCTACGATCAAATAATTTGTGTAAATGGTTTTTCCATTGTGTAGGTCAGATTAGCGGAGTAAAAAATTATATATTTATCATTATTATTGACTTCATTATTATTTGTCATGTAGCATTGCTTCAAGATGCTGTAAATACGATGTAAAGGTGCTGTATGTAAGAATAATGCATTTTTTAAATGTGTACATGGTTTAATTATGATTAGAACTAATATTAGTTTCTGATTGTTATAATAATTGTTAGGGGGCGTGTGCGGTGGAGTACCCAGAATGCAAGACTCAGACTTGTGCCAAAAGGGAATGTTTATTTATAGTACATGTGACCGAGGCGGGAGTGAAGCCAGCGGAACGGGAATGTAAATCCCAGAAAATAAATTGTCCACAAG
>PIJE02007813.1:0-11712 GCA_002895965.2 Coryphaenoides rupestris | reverse complement strand
TTGTTTATGGGCCAAACGTGATTCATGACAACCCCCCCTAGCCCCCCCCCCCAAAAGCCCCCCCCCCCCCTTAAAGGGCCCAAAGAAACGACTCCCTTAATTAAACAAGGAAGAAATCTCGAGGAGGAAGCCTCAGAGTGGGGATCCTTCCTTCCAAGGGATGTTCAGAGTGCAATGGGTGTCATACGGGCAATTTAAAAAAACAGGGTAAACAAAGCAATGACAAAAACTGCAAATGACCAAAGTAATAAGTAAATGAAATTAGTAATAATGTGAATGGGGTGCTGGCTTGGAGAGCAAGCTGGTAGCCCGGCAGGTGAGGTGGCCCAGGTAATCCAGTCACGATCACAAGCAGCCACTCTAGATAATGGAGAACAACATGAGGGTTAGATTGGAGCACAGTAAAGCAGGGAAACATACAAGTATCCTCAGACGCTAGTACCCCATCGGCAGCTAGGGTAGGCTAAGTGCTAACGGTATTGATTTAGCTGTAAATGTAGAGCTGAGGGGCACTCCTAAGCAGGCCAAAGGCGAGGGTAATAGGTTGGGTTTTTAGTCTCGCCTTAAAAATTTATCGGCAGAGTCAGCCACCCTGATTACAGGTGGCAGACTGTTCCACAAGATAGGGTGCTCGATAAGAGGAACGCCCTGTTTCCTGCAGATTTTTTATTTAACTTTTGGAATTGATAAAAGGCCAGCTCCTGAGGACCGGAAGCGGCCGAGAAGGACAATAGGGGAAGCAAATAAGGTCCCTTCTGGTACGATGGTGCGGACCCCATGCAGGGTCTTGTAGGTAAGAAGTAGCACGCTTAAAATCTGATCTGGCATTGGTGAGTTGGAGGCCAGTGGAGAAGTGAGAAATAGGAGTAATGTGGTCAAACTTCCCTAGTTCTCGTTAAAAAGTCTAGCAGCAGCGTTCTGTACGAAGCTGGAGGCTTTTTGTAGTAGGCTCGGTAGGCCAGAGAACAGTGGCATTACAAGTAATCCAGTCTGGATGATATAAATGCATGGAATGAGGCTCTCTGCGTCCGCAGCGAATAGCATTGGTCTGATCTTGGCATGTTTCTAAGATGAAAAGAAAGCAGTTGCTGGTGATACTTTTTGACCATGCTGATCGAAAGAAAGCGTAGGATCAAGCAGGAACACCAAATTTCCTTGACGCAGGAGCTTTGGCAATAGTGGATCCCTCAAGGCAGAGTGTGACGTCATCAAGTTTTGTGATGATTTATGCTTCGGCCGAAGATAATATGCTCAAGTTTTCCCCCGTGTTAGCTGCAAGTAATTTTGGGAACATCCTCTTTTGATTGCAGCGAGGCAGGATTCAACCTTTTGGATCTGATTGGAGCCGGGGAGGAGTCTTTTGATCGCAATGGGAATGTAGATTTGGGTGTCGTCCGCATAGCAAGTGAAAAGCTAATGCCAAACCTGCGAATAATATCGCCAAGAGGGAGCATGTAGATTGCAAAGAGGCAGTGGAACCAAGGACGCGCCCTGGGAACACCAAAGGCTTAAGTTGCAATGCTTCGATTTTGATCCTTTGCCAGACAACAAATTGTGTTCTGTCTGAGAGGTAGGATCTAAACGGAAAAAAAAAAAGCCCAGTGAATGGCAGTGCCTTTGATGGCCGACGTAGTGTTTGCGAGCGCTCAAGGAGCGATGCGATCGGTCAATTGTGTCAAAAGCCGGCGCTGAGGTCAAGCAACACCATACAGGGAGCTTGCATTGCTGTCCAATGTCTAAGGTGGAGAATCGTTTACCACTCTGGTCACAGCGGTTTCAGTAGAGTATAGGCTCCTGAAACCAGACTGAAATTGGGTTCAAATAAGTTGTTTTGCCGTCAGATGATTGATGATTTGGCTAGCTACAATTTTTTCCAAAAATACTTTAGAGGAGAAAAGGAAGGTTAGAGATGGGCCGATAGCTGCTGAGAGCTCGGGGTCGAGGCCAAAGGCTTTCTTGAGTAGAGGTTTTACCAGCAGCAGCACTTAAAGCTAGAGGGAACTGAGCCTGTCGGCATGATAGGTTCATGATGTTGAGCATAGCCGTTCCACCGTTTGGGAAAAAGTTCTTTTAGAACCTTGGTAGGGACAGGGCGAGCAAACAGGTAGTCTGTTTTAGATGCCTTGTTATAAGCTTGTCAAAGCTCATCCCAACGAGATTGTGCTAAACTGCCATGGAAAGTAGGCTTCAGGGAGAATGCGTGCACCGCACCTGACGAATGTTCAGGAATGAGTGGCGAGAGACGCATCAATGTTTTCCCTAATTGATTCGATCTTGTGCTCAAAGAACTCCAGGAAGTTGCTCGCTGAGAGGGAGGAGTCGCAAGTTGTGAGTTGTTTTTGCGTCAGCTCTTTTACAGTGTCAAAGAGGAACTTCGGGTTGTTCTTGTTTAAGTGATGAGCACTGGAGAAAGTAAGGCATTTCTGGAGTTGGTGTAGCGCTGCAGTTTTTGTAGCTAAGCAGGCTGTCGTGCCATGCAAGGTGGAAACTTCAAGTTCAGTCGAGCGCCACTTGCGTTCAAAGTTTTCTGGCAAAAAAGTCCCCGCCGTTTTTTTTTTGAGGGTTAAAAAAACGCGTGGTCTTTCGTTGAACCATGGTGGATGGTCCTTTTTGGCTTTCCGCTTTTTTACTACAAGAGAGCTCTGGCCTGTAAAGCCCTTTGAGACTGTCTTGTGATTAAGGGCTATACAAATAAAATTGAATTGAATTGAAAATTGAATTGAGGAGTCTGAGAGGTTATATGTTTTGGCCATCTAAAACAAAAGCGTGTCCTCGTGGCGGGGTGAGTGATCAATGGCCACTGACCAGAGACGACTGCAGCATGGACTTCTGACTTACTGGTAGACAAAGTGCCGAACCATCCAACTGTCCCCCCTGATTGGCTGACCGGCTAATTGGATAATTAACAGATGAAAGCCTGGAAGGAAAGAGCAGGACGACAGCAGGCATGCATAGACACAAAGGAATTGTGGTAAAGTGAACACAATGGAGGAAGCCTTTCACTGTTCACGGAGAAAGAGCGTTACAGAGCGCGGCAATGCTAGCCAGCAATCGATAGCGCCCCCCGCTCAACACGCCGCCGCCTAATCCAATGACCTCACACGGTCTTCTAGCGTGGGCCATGAATTATGAAACAAATAAATCTGGTTGTGGAGTCGGGGCGGGGGGCTGCTTATGAGAGAAACACAGTAGGACACACTGAGGAATGGATTCAGCTAGAGCACATCTTCGGGTTCCTTGCTCAAGCTCGATGAAATTGAAAATGGAAACTAAATGCAGCGGGTTTTGGTGGTGGAGGAGGAGGGCAATTTCCGTAATGGGCTGGGGGTAATGCTGTTTTGCAAGTCCATTTGACCGGGGTTTAATGCGGCCCGTGTTCTTCTAGTTTACTACGGTGGTTTGCATCGTAGTTTGTACAGTGCACAATGCAACCAGTGAATTAATATAGAGATTACCTGAGTAGAATCACTTAACATTAATTGATGAGGAGACACTTCATGCTTGCTATTTATAGTTGCAACACCACCGGGACTTGCAGTGAGCAATTCATTAAAATTAACAAAATTGCAATTACACAATGAGCTATGCTGGGCCATTGTGACATTTTTTTGTGAATGTAAAAATGACTAGGGTAAAAGCACTTTTTAGGCTATATCAATGGCACAAACCACCAAGCCAACTTGACGGTGAATACCTCACCTGTTTTGGTGTAGAGCACCAGGACGTTGGTCCTCGTCCTCAGCAGCTTCTTGAAGTCCTTGTGATCACTGACCTTCTCGATCAGAGGGGACACCTTCACCGCCTCTAGCACCGATGGCAGCCACACCTGGTAGAAGCACACAACACACCTGAGCATCAACGACACAGAGCGGTCCTCGTTTACATTTACGGGGAGTTGCTTACGGACGACGTTGTGTGCATACAAAGGCCCCGCCAATCACATGGCCTACTTATCGTGAAGGAACCCCTTTTGATTTTCAACACAGAATCTCCCTGTGCTTCGCTGCCGGCCACCGATGTGTTGCATTGGTTACGAAATGTTGCAGCACTCAAAATCAAAGAGGCAGAGAAGTGAGTTAGTGTGAGTTTGAGGCAGAGCTGCAGGCCTTGCACCAACAACACTCCCATTCACAACATAGTAGGGCTTGCACAGAAAAGTCGACTAATCGACGCGTCGACGTCACTACCACAAGTCGACGCCTACCGGGAGACGTCGACCCGTCGTTGACCACGTGATTTCACACTTTAAGAATATTGTAAAACGACACGTCAACGTTACGTCGACTTTATTGATAGAAAAGTCGACTTGAAAAAAATCAGTAGTCGTGCAACCCCTACAACATAGTAATCCGAAAGTAATAGCTTTCCAGCCTACCTCTTCCTGCAAATGTAGACACTCCAAGAGAATCCAATAACAATGGACCTCATTCTGGAACACAGTTAAGAAAAAGTTAAGAAGAAATTTCTTCTTAACTCCACTTACGAAGTTCTCGGGACAATTGTGGCATTCCTGAATGGTTTCTCATCTGGGATTCGTTCTTAGCTAAGAACAGGATTTAAGAACGCGGAAAAGCAGTCGTAGCGACCTATTTGGAGTGCGCCCATGTTCTTAAGGGCTGAATTTGTGAGAAGTCATTGGTGATTGCGTTCACATCAATTCTACAGACATCCTCGGATGTAAATAATTATAATAATAATAAATACGAGAATATTTGTATCATTAACAATTACGTTTCACATGCATAGTCATGATTCTACGAGGCATCGTGATGTCCTAAAATAAATAAAAGCACGACACGAACACTGCAAATGGCAGTGAATAAATAAATAAGCACTAAACTCAATCGGATATAGACATAGGGGAATAGAATTATATACATAATATACATAATAATACATAATATACATAATATATATAATATACATAATATATATATACAAATCTATAACATAATATACATAATATACATAATATACCGATTCGTGCTAGTGTAATAGCAGATTACGTGCGTCGAGTGCAAAATCCATATCGCTTACAGACAAAGCCAAATGCTGAGTGTTCGCAACAACCAACAAATTCCTATATATATACAAATAAAGATGAACCATAGCGCTAGACTATTGCTGCCATCACAGAATTCTCTGAAAAATTAAGACAAATAAACTATCAGACACCACGCACGCTCTACAATCACAAGAAAAGACTAGAGTACCATCACAGTTTTTAATCCCGCATGCGTACTCCACCGAGACTCACCACGATGTTACCACCACAGAAGATGCTAACTCCTCTTGTTCCCATTCACATGTAAATGCACTTCATCTTGAAGATATATCAACTCGTTCCTCATGCGCGCCGAGCGAGAGGGTTTTAAAGAATTTCGTAAGGGACGTCTTTTTCGCCATTACTGTAGCCTACCGCAACGAAGGGCTTTGTGTGATTGTTGCGAGCCTGTGGGGCCTGTCGCAGGAGGGCAGTAGTAGTCTATGCATTCAGTAAGCCACGCACTAACGCATATTCGCTGACAATTCGCCAGTCAATGTATGCTCATAAAAAACGTGAAATATGATTTTAATTGTTATAGATTTCCGTATTGCAATGTTGTGTTCATTTATTTAATAGCCTAATAATAATAATAATAATAATAATACAAATAAAAAAAACTTTCTTTTTACCGGCCAAGATGGCCGGCAAGATTTGTATTTACCGGCCAATTGAAATTCTAGTCGGCCAATGGCCGGTAAATGCCAGCTANNNNAAGGCCTTCCACTGAATTTCACAATTTCAGCCCACCCTCCACCCTCCTACGGAGCCAACATAAAATGGCCATAACCAGGGGTCGGCAACCCAAAATGTTGAAAGAGCCACATTGGACCAAAAAAACAACAAAAAAATCTGTCTGGAGCCGCAAAAAATTTAAAGCCTTATATAAGCCTTATAATGATGGCAACACATGCTGTACGTGTCTATATTAGCTTTATTAGCCTAGTATCAAAACGATAAATAGGCTACAAATACATAATGAACATTCATGATTAAATGTTTATTTTCCCTGAAGCGCATCCTGGAGAGAATGACGCACCACGTGGACTACTCTGGCTGTACGATGGTGCTTTAAGTTTAAACTTCCATTATAATTTTAATGTATTATGTTGCATGATGAAATTATAGAAATTGTCACGGGCACGGTCGTGGCTCTGGGCTCCAGGGCACCAATGCCGCCCCTGGACGGTGATCGACGCCTGCGCCGGATGCGCGGCTGTGAACAATTAATGATCACCAAACCAGTATAAAGACTCTGACTCCCCACACATGGGGTCGGATCATTATTTCTGTGATTGCTATTATTTTTGTTATGGCTGTTTGTTATCGCTGGTATTTTGTTTTTGTTTGCTGGATGCCGGTACTTTCATCCGTGTTTACCTGCGTACCTGCTTATTGGTAATTAAATTCCCCGATCATCATCTCCGAGTCTGAGTCGTGCACATGGGTCCTACACTACCACCCCCATCGCATAACAGAAATACAATAAAGAAATCAGATTTTTTCAGATCAGATCATTTTTATTTTAGGATTCGCAAAAACAACAATGTGCAACGTTCATAATAGGCCTCCTGTAACAGACAGAGTGCAATAAACGCGGCCTGCCAGTTAAAACGCAGCCTGCAATTATAAAAATAAAACAGCAGCCTTTTGAAACGAGCTGGAAAAGTCTTCAAAAACATGCATAAAAACAGTATAAACGCATGCGATGATAAAACATACAAAAAACAAAAGCAAGCCCAGTCATGCCCGTGACAAAAATAATAGTTTAAGTTCGATTTCTGTTGCATTATCCTCTTCTCTTTAGTTTTCTGCAAATGCCAAGTAAAGTCAGTGCGAGGGTAAAATGCAGCATTATCCTCTTCTCTTTTGACACGCACAATACAACGCAGCCATCCTCGGACCTGAGCAACAAAACACAATAATATCACTGTCATTCCAAATATATACTGACAAACATCAGAAATCACTTTATAAAAACAGCCACTTTGTTACTAAATATATGCCTATGACAGGATTGTGTTCTTACCAGTTTAATGTGACTTCTGTTTTCGGACATCACTGGACAGCTTCTCAACATCGGGCATGTAAGATGTAACTTTAATCTTCACGCAAGACTGCAGGCTCTCATCTGTGAGGCGGGTGCGGTATTTGGATTTGATGTAGTTCATGTTTGAGAATATCTGCTCGCACAGGTATGTTGATCCAAAGATGGATAATACTCCAAATGCATATTTCCTCATGTTCCTATAACTGTCAGGAAGAGCATTCCATGTTTCAAACACAAGTTTCTCTGGGAGGCTTTCAATTTCCTCCAAATCAGGATCCACCAAATCTACAAACAACCAAAACCCCCAGAAAACGAATATAAGTACAGGAAGAGCATTCCATGTTTCAAACACAAGTTTCTCGGGTGTTGGGAGGCTTTCAATTTCGCTCCATTTGTGGCTTTGGGCAAGCTGAGCTTTCCGGCGAGTGACGTCTTCAAGCTCGGCTGTCAGACTTTTAAACTTGGACACCCACAAATCTTTGTCAGCTATATCGGCCATTTCCATTTCAAGGTCAGCTTGAATTACTCCTGGGAATGTGTTCAACAAGGACGGGTCAATCTCCAGGGGTGTGACAGGGAAAGATAGTGTCATTTTTTCCTTTCGGAACTCGCTGAATCTGCTCCCAAATGCAGTTTGCATATCAACGATCGAACTTTGTAAATAATCACCGTTGAGTGTGTGATCGTGATAGGCTTCTTTGAACTCTCTCAGGGAGGGGAAGTGAGAGAGTGTGCCTCGCTGTACATCTCTGGCGAATACAGTCAGCTTGCGCTCGAATGACAAAACAGCTTCCAGCATTTGCAGTGCAGTGTTTCCCCGCCCCTGGAGACTTGTATTCAGCGTGTTTAGGTGGCTTGTCATATCCACCATAAAGTGCAGTTTTTCCAGCCACTCGGTATCATCCAGTTGCGGGTAGTTCAGGTTTTTGCTTTTGAGGAATGTTTTCACATGTTCTAAACAAGCAACAAAGCGACGCAAAACCTCACCCCTGGACAGCCATCGGACTTTGTTGTGTAGCAGGAGATCGGAATATTCGCTGTCAACTTCATCTAGCAATGCACGGAACTGACGGTGGTTTAATGCTTTTGCAATTATCTTGTTCACCATCTCGATGACAAGGTTCATCACCTCCATACACTCCGGTGGGAATGTTTGTGCACACAGTGCTTCTTGGTGCAAGATGCAGTGAAATGCAAGCAGATTTCGATCCAACGCTTTCTGTAGTAAAGTCACAAACCCCTTTTGTGATCCCCTCATACTGGGTGCCCCATCTGTAGCCACTGAAATCAGGTGGTTGGTGTTTATTCCATTGTCATTTAAACACTTCAGCACAGCCTCACATATATCCTCCCCGCGTGTTTGGCCTTTCAGTGGTATTAATTCGATCATTTCTTCTTGCGGCCCATCACAGTTAACATACCTGCATAACAGCGCTGTCTGTTCAATATCGATCACATCACACGACCCATCACAGGCAATTGTGCGTGTGTTGCCTGCCATTTTAATGGCCCTTTCCTTCACTGTCTTTGCGGAGAGAGGCATGTCTTTAATTTTCTGTATTATCTCGGTTTTGTTTTTGAAGTCTGAAAATAGGTGCTCTGATATTTTAATGAATGAATCCTTCATGTAGTCGCCATCTGTGAACGGTTTTCCACGCTTTATTATCTCCCGGGTTGCAACAAAACTAGCAGCAGTAGTGGAGTTTGGAGATGCAATCCACTTCTTAAATCTATCTTTGCGCTCCTCTAATTTCTCCAGAAGTAATGCAATCGCACTTTTTCTCTCACTCCCAACTGGGTACTCGGCTGCAAATGTAGCATGCCTTCCCTGGAAATGTCTTTCCACATTACTCTTTTTGTTATTTGACAACTTCTCATTACAAAGCAAACATGCAGGCAATCCTTCCGCATTGGCAATGAAAGCAAATGATTCGGTCCAAGAACTGTTGAATCCTCTGTTCTCCTCGGCTATCTTTCTCTTTTTCCCCTTGGGATCCATGGCCCATGACACACCCACCGGTTTGTTTGTATCAGCCACCTGTCTGGCACCACGCCGAGCTGAACGAAACGTGTGTCGCAGGCTATGACGTAAATCTTCGTTGACAGAAATTTAAATTAAATATTTATTATACACATTTTTACAACGTTGAAAAACTTTAAGAATGTTTGTCATGTTTTTCCTCAGAAATTATATTAAAACAAAAAATATATTCACACCATCTTTTTCTATTTTCATATTTTTGAAAAAGCTCCAGGGAGCCACTAGGGCGGCGCTTAAGAGCCGCATGCGGCTCTAGAGCCGCGTGTTGCCGACCCCCGCCATAGTGGAATAGAATTGACACATCTACATTCTGTGAATGAACATGATCTAATATCATCCATAACTAAAATATATCATATGGGCCTACATAATATACATCATATACATCATATACATCATATACATCATATACATCATATACATCATATACATCATATACATAATATACATCGGGCCCAAGGACGTATTGTTGTTTAGGACATTGGTGGACATCACTGATATTGCGCCAAGGATGGGCAATTACGCTCCCGTGAGGCGCGCGTCAGCGTCTCTGGGGGGGGGGGCTCCGTTACTTCGCAGTTCTGATGGGGGGGGATATCGCTGGATATTGGTGGGGACATGTCCCCAGCGTCCCCACTAAATTCTACGCCCATGATAGGCCCTATCAAGATCCACAAGTAGCCTACTCATGTATGTACTCAACTGTACAATTGAATCTGCTCTCAGCCGTCTTGTCTGTTGTTATATTTCATTGTTGGTTCCATTTGCTTTACCTTGCTTAGTGTGTACTGTGGCACACTCCCCTTGTAGGGTTGAGTGTCCACACGACTGGAAATAATAAGTCACTTGTCCCCACACCAATATTCAATGTAAACAGGCTTTATTTACTCCAAAGGGGGAAGGGAAAAAGTGCAGGGTTCTTATCGTGCCAGGTCCGTTATTCCGTGAGAGTAGTCGTAGTCCGTTAGCAGGGGTTATCACACCGGGAAGTGGTCTCAGGGGGTCCAGGGCAAGGCAGGCGGGAGGGTAGTCAGGCAGGCAAGGGTCGGTACACAAGACGGGTTCTCAGACGATCAAAAGGTCAGGGCACACAGCCACTTCTTTTATCTCTATCGAACTCACTCTGTCTTTCTCTCAACTCTTCCTCCTTCTCCTTCTCTGCCTCTCCCACGTCCGCTCCTTCTTCCTCTCCCACTTCCAACACTCTCCAACTTCCACCTCACTCTTCCACTCTCTCGACTGTCCACACCACCCAGCTCCTCTCCTATTTATTGCCTGCAGCCAGGCCTTTGATTGGCTGCCGCCGAGTTTCTTTAACGAGGCGCAGCCAATTTCCATAAGGCTGATTGCCTCTTTCCAATTCCTGGTCTCCTCGGCTCCCTCTGGGGGCCGAATGGGGCATTGCGGTTCCCCCGACTGTCGTCCACACTCTTCAGTTGGCCCCTCAGTGGCTGTCTGCCACAGTACATTGTAAGAGCCAGTGGAGAAACATTCCACTGCTCATCTTACTGGTATGATGTTGCATGTGACAAATAAAACCTTGAACTTGCACGTGGACTTGAACATCAATTATGTACATTGAACCATGCCATCCAATAATCAGTGATCAATAGGGTTGGGTATCGTTTAGATTTTTCCGATACCCGTGCCAAAACGATACTTTTAAAACGGTACCGGTTCCTAAACGGTGCCTGAACCGATACCTTCTTTAAAATAAAGAGCAAACAATAACGTTAAAGAATGTCTTTTTTTTATTGCTAAGGCAAAACCATTGAACAATATATTAACTCTTAAAGTAACACTGTTTAAATTAGAATTACAATTAAATACAAAACACTATTAAACATTACTAATAAATATTAAATTAACAATATCAACAAATAACAATTTAACAATAAATAAGTTACAGTACTACTACTAATAATAAATAACAGCAAACAAAGCAAGTGAAAACTACTCTACACTACTCTGCATATTCTACATCCACCTGTGCACACAATCAACAATTTTCGATGAAAACCCGCTAAACACGATCAGAACCCGCTAAACACGATCAGAACCCGCTAAACACGATCAGAACCCGCTAAACACGATCAAAACCCGCTAAACACGATCAGAACCCGCTAAACACGATCAGAACCCGCTAAACACGATCAGAACCCGCTAAACACGATCAAAACCCGCTAAACACGATGAAAACCCGCTAAACACGATCAGAACCCGCTAAACACGATCAGAACCCGCTAAACACGATGAAAACCCGCTAAACACGATCAGAACCCGCTAAACACGATCAGAACCCGCTAAACACGATGTAAACAAGCTTGAATCCTCTGTCTCCTCCTGCCACTCCTCCTACAACTCTTTTGCGCAAATCTTCCACGCAACCCCTTCGGGTTTACCATATATATTGGAAAGCGCAGCTTCTCTGCTTTCAGAAACCATTGGAATTTCTTCGATCGCACAAACGGTCTAGGAGTTACGGTAGTTTGAAAAAAGCGAGTAATGGGAGCGCCGGCGCTCCCTTCGGTCGTGGCACCGAAATGAGGCACCGAAATATGCGTTTTGGTACATACC
>PIJE02007812.1:0-11712 GCA_002895965.2 Coryphaenoides rupestris | reverse complement strand
TCTCTGTGTTGACATGGCTTTAGGTGGACCACTTACCGATTCCGATGAAGAGCTCTTAGGACAGTGCATGAAATCAATTGCTTTTCCACACATGATCAAAGTAGATCTAGTTGTGAGAGTGGATCCAGTATGCTGGTGGTCATGCTGCTAGCAAGAGGCTATGTCCCTGTTGCTGCATGCTGGATTGAAACCAGAATTGTTTAAATCCTATAGGAACAAAGACTTGACAATGAGGGATGGTTGTATAGAAAAGAAAAACAATGGCGATACAGCCGAGCGCGGTCAAAAAACGCGAAAATAAATATATAAATAAACCGTCCCAAGAACAACCCCAACGACAAATCATTGGCCGAATAAAGGCGTTGGTGTTCAGAGACACCTGTTGGGCAGAGCTACAGTCACGACAACACGCGGTTCCTGCCGCCGTTCCTCCGGCCCGCGGGCAGAACAAAGCAGGACGGAACGCAAGGGAACCTCAAAGCTGTTCGGAGGCTTGTTCTGCCGTTAACAAATGGTTGTTGGCGCACAATGGTGCAGGTCTTCTGGCTACGCGCTGAACCTTGGTGAGGTTATCCCACCATTATTGTGGTTGTGGTGTGGAAGCAGAAACAATGAGGTCGCTGGGGGGGGGTTAGGAGGTGAACAGGAAGTAGTATCTGGGTCACTTCGGTACAACTGCAGGTCAACACTATGAAGACGGTCTCCCCAGTCAGTCATTAAAAAACCAGGCTACACACACACACACTCCTACACACACACACTGGTGTCAAGAACCACACTCGCTAGACTGAGTTACATAACTACTACTACTGCGACTACTACTACGACTATTACCACGACAAATACTACTACAACTACTAACAACTATCTAATACAATGATAATTGATCATGGTAATGATAATAAAATGATATTTCTATTTTTATATTATTTGTATAGGTATTTTTATAGGACTTAGACCTACTATACATTTGTAAATCTGTTTTATTTTTACTATGCTACAGTTTATTTCTCTATTGCTTTATAGTATTGCTATGCAACCTGGCACAATAATTTCCTTCAGGATTAATAAAGTCTTATCTAATCTTATCTTAATACAATGATAATCTAATGCAATGATAATACAATGATACAGTAATATATAACAATAGGAAATTAAATATAGATGGGTGTGAACTGTGAACCACAAACAAGCATGTCGGTTTTGTATTGGTTGATAAAATAATCCTGACTTGTTGTCTATCCTATTACGTGTTAATGGGTTGCAGCAGCACAAGGTCTCTTCATGTCACATTGGATTCATTTTCATTTAGCTCTCTAATCCACATTCATCGACTTTTGTCCACCGACGACGCCTACCGCTACCAACTCCCAACTCCATCACACACGAACCCGTCGCACCCCACCGACCTTCCCCTCTGCTCGTCCAATCACACAGACTCCGACAGTCTCTCCAGCCCCACCCGCCTCAGTCTGAGCCTATCGGACGGCTCGGAGGACCAGCTGGACCGCCTCCAGCAGGTGGAGCTGGCCAGGACCACGCCCATGTCTCAGTGGAGGGCGGGCACTGTGCAGGCCTGGCTGGAGGTTGTCATGGCGATGCCCATGTACATCCGCACCTGCTCAGAGAATGTCAAGAGTGGCAAGGTAACCCGTGTTCAATTTAAGTGTGTGTGTGTGTGTGTGTGTGTGTGATGAAGGGACAACCACGCTATCTCAATTCAGTGACTTTTATTTAGATATCGTTTATACATTTATGGCTTTTCAAATCACACAATATGGCGGCTGCCACTGAAAGGCGTAGCGAGCAGGGCTGGCTGGTGATGCTGCTGGACTGCGTGGTGCTGGTGTGCAGGTGCTGCTGGGGCTGACGGACGAGGACCTGGAGCTGGGTCTGGGCGTCGGGAGCTCCATGCACCGCAGGAAGCTCCGTCTGGCCATCGAGGATTACCGGGACGCAGAGGGCGGCCGAGGGTAACAGGAGGGGAGGAGAGAGAGAGAGAGATAGATAGAGAGAGAGAGAGAGAGAGAGACCTTGACTGGATCTCTTGTCTTGGACTCCCTTACCCAGCTGATGCAGGCTTGTGAGGATGGATTGTGGGCTCCCTCTGCTGGTGGTCAGTATGGAGGCGGGCATGGAGACCTGATGGCTTGACCTTAAGTCAGAAACAGGAGCCAGAAACTCTTCCTACATCGTCCCTTTTGAACGTCTGTGATTACACACCAACTATAATGTAATGTAACGTCAGACTCTAAACTATTGGGACTGATTTAATAACATAAATTAAGCGGTCCGTTATTAATCCCAGACAGGTTAATAAAGTGCCACATCAGAAAGTAAAGGGCAGAAATACATTAACGAAATGAATTATTTTAAAGGTACTATACGTAAGAATCACTGCAAATAATAATCAGAAACTAATGTTAGTTCTAATCATAATTAAACCTTGTACACATTTTAAAAAGCTATGAAATACATATTTTTAAATTGTCCAGGCTTACATTCGTTCCTTTTTCCCGCGAAATCCGACCCGACTCAAATATAAGAGAAATCACCCAGAAGCTGTTCTACGCAACAGAGAGAGTCGGGGAAGCTCTCATGTTTTAACTTCAACCACAACCTGCTCACAAACTGGTGATTTAAAGTGATTTGTGCTGTAAAATCCTAACATGTAGTCCCTGAACGGATTCATTATTCTTACATACAGGACCTTTAAATCATGTTAATTGCAGTATGATGAGCATAATTAACCAAGTCCCTCGGACCCTTCTTGTCCACCTACAATAATAAGATGTGTGTTAATAGGCTGTCCAAGGCGGCGGACTTGGACCACCACTGGGTGGCCAAGGCATGGCTGAGTGACGTGGGGCTGCCCCAGTACTCCCAGGCCTTCCAGGGCCACCTGGTGGACGGCCGCGTGCTCAACTCCCTGACGCGCCGCGACCTGGAACGCTACCTCAACGTGTCCAAGAAGGCCCACCAGGTCAGCCTGCTGCTGGGCATCGAGCTGCTGCACGCGCTCAGCTTCGACAAGGAGGTACGCCAGGAGAGCTAGCGTAGCGGTTTCTTTTCGTTCTTTTACATCTGCGCATGTGTAAACGGATGTACCAACCGCCGTAAAACAAGAAGAAGAAGAAGAAACGGATGTAGATTGAACGCGTGCGGATGCAGTCAACCACAGGACAACAACAAACATGGCGAGCGGCAGCGGTAGATCCGTGGGTAGAACCCATTTTTGGAGGGAAGAGGAAACAAAACTCATGCTCAATGAAATGAAGGACATGAACATCCTTCATCTCCTAGATGGGAGAAAGTATAGGAACGGCGACATTTTTGATGCCATGATAAGCGACGCCATGTTGTAAACAAGACATGAAGTTTGAGTTTTACGTCATGAACGTCATGAACGTCATGAAAGAAATCCAACTAATCGACTGAATCATGTAAACCTGGGTTTTCAGTTATCTGATTACTGAAGTGCATGTAAACGCGTCAAATCAGATTATTACCATTACCTGATTATTCCCAGTTATCGGATTATTGTGTGCATGTAATCCTGCAGACGTTGAAAGATCTGAGTCTCCGTAGGAAATACAGGCGACTCTGACCTTTCTTATACAGGGCCTCTGTGTGTTTAGTCCAGTCCATTTTATTGTCTATGTGAACACCCAGGTATCTTTTCACGGGGCCCAAAATCCCTGGTGCCGCCCCTGCCCATGTTACTGGGGTGGGGGGTCCTGCAGGCTGGGGCCGGTGGTTTTGTCAGAGGGGCACATTCAAACTTTCAAAATGTTAAGTTCAGTATATTAAGTAATTGCGCACAAAAACACATAAAATACCATGATTGATATTTGTTTCAGTAACTTAGTTAGTTACATTTTGTAATTAAATTACAATAATGAAAACTGAAAATGAAAAATACATTTTATTCCTGTTAGCTTTGCAAGACATCTAGAAATGTATCATTATTGCGCCACCATGGGCCATCATATAGGGCCACAGGGGCCCCCCCAAAACTGCCCAAGAGAGGAATTAACGTTGACCATAAATATTCATGAACAAGAAAATCATTCTTGTCCACCCGTTAACAAAACATGAAGTCCTCACTCCCCGCTCAATGAATCGTCAATTCTACACACAATAAATGCTAATGAAGTAAGTCAAACAAACACATTTGACAGCAGTCACAGAAAACTATTGGTGATTTATGTTTTTGTATTTTGTATTTTTTACATAGGCCTAAACAAGCCATGTTGCTCTGCTGTTGTAGAAGGTCCTAAAAGTAGTCCAAACAACATCTCAACACAACCTTCCCTGTAGCTTTCAACTTTTAAAATTCCCACACAAACACACAACCTCATGTGAAATTGATGGCAGGGCCTATATTGCTATAAGTCTCTAGAAGGCTCCTTGAAAACCCCTGATAATTCACTTCATATGGTGGCATGTGATGTGTCTCAAAGTGCACATTGTGGACCTCCAGAATTCCCCCACATGTACCCGGTGGCCCGTCTTAAAGGTCACCCGGATGAAGGCCGAGTTTGATTTTCAGTCACCTCCTAGTTATGTGAACTAGAAAAGTCGTTGGTTTCATTCTGTGGGCTTTCCCCCCTTTTTCTTACCCACACAGGATTGCTGAATATAGTCACAGATATCCTGTTATGTCCGGGACGCCGAGGGGAACTGCAGCCAGTTGTGGAGGCCTGTGTAGCGTCGTGTACATTAGGGCGACATCAATCATGTCGCTTTATCATCCATATCATAGGCTATTATGGCATATACGGTAACTCAATGATATTGTTTTTATATCAGACGGTAATCCGTTCCGAATGACGGTAACAGTTGGCTACTGATTGACTCCTGGCTGATAACAAACCGTCATGAGTGACACAAGCGAGGCGCTATGACGACGGATTCAAGCTAGCACACCTTGGCGTGGAGCCATGACGTCTCAGGCGGACCGCCAGATAGCGTCTGATTTACAAGAGCACAAAGTCAAAGCCCACAATGACTTGCTTGTTTTTTACTGGACCAGGGGTGAGGCGGGGGTGGGCGGGGGTGTGGATCAGTTGAGGCGAGATTGGCCGTAGCACCAGGCATGTCATCCAGCTAAAGGTCACTTAGTTAGTTGAGGGTTTTTGTTTTATCAGGCGTGTGTGTGATTGTTTTGTGACTGACGGGAAATGGTGAGCAAGATGAAAACGATGAGGAAGAGGAGAAGAGGACGCCCTTTCAGATGTTATGACGTGTCTGTCTGTGTGTGTCTGGTGTCTGTGTGTGGTATGTGTGTGTGACTGAGTGAGTGAGTGCTTATGTGTTGGTAGGCCTAATAATGAGTCAGTCAGTGAATGTGCGTTTGAGTTAGTGTGTAAGTTAGTGTGTGTGTGTGTGTGTGTGTGTGTGTGTGTGTGTGTGTATAAACAAAATGTGAGGGGTTCTGCATATCCCTGACTCACGGCTCAACATACCTAGGACTCAGTCATGTGTGGACAGCGATCATAAGGCAGCCACCCCTGAGCTCCCGTTACCACCCACTGTAATACAGACCACAAGCTGTTATTACTGTCTGCAAACTGTCCTGTCTCTCACACACACACACACACACACACACACACACACACACACACACACACACACACACACACACACACACACACACACACACACACACACACACACACACACACACACACACACACACACACACACACACACACACACACACACACACGTGGATTAAATGGGAAACGGTACACCAATATCTGAGAGATAATCTTTATTTCCTTACAGGTATCGAGTAGTTATTATATTTTCTTGATTCATCTTTTTAGCTGAGATATTTTTTTTCCATTTAAAGTGTCTGTTTTCAGGCTGGCATCATGTCTTATGTTCTGATGATATTTTTCATGTTTAAGGACACGTAGAAAATGTTAAAAGATTCAGCAGAAGTACTCCAGTCATTGTTTAAACACCACCGTTCAAACAACATGTAAAACAAAATGCAAAACTGAACTAGTTGAACTAGCAAGTTCAACTTTCAAACAAATTCACACATTTTTTTTCTTTTGTTTTGTTCAGTGTTGTCCTCTTTGTTCACAAGGCATTACAATGTCAGTTATTGAAAAAAAAACTATCAAGCAAATGTTATAAAATCTATTTCTCAAGTCTTTTCTTATGGTTAGTCGGCGAGCCATCCCAGTGTCCTGTTACAGCGACTGTTTATGCTAACGAAGAAGAAACACTCAACGAAAGCCAACAGCTCAGCCACATCCTGTTGAGCAAAGACATTGCTCAACAGCACATTTACATTTAGACATTTTACACGTAAATACAAAAATAAGTCATTCTTCAGCTCGACAAGGCTCTGAAGCCAGGACATCAACGCCCTTAAAAGCCTTAGCACAACACCCTGCTATTGAGCCATAAAACACTTTTCTGATGCTACAAAACTGGTTTAAAAAAAACAGGCTTCATTCAAAAAGCTCCATTTAAAAAGTGCATTCAGTCCACGAAATTCAGAAAAGTCTGCATCTCATATCCAACTGTGTGGCCAAAACTGGAATTGTTCCTGATTTTTTTTAATTTCCAGCCCGTGAGCAAGGTGCTTCCGTCCACCTATCTGGTGGACCTCACACGTTGGTGACCTCGATCGTGGTGTAGCCACCGATTGGACTGCCCTCCGGTCTGGGCGGAGCCTCGTGCAAACTTCCCGTGGCAGCGAGCCATAGCTGCCATGGCAACTGAAGTCCCGCCCATTGCGTGCTTTTGGGCTGAACCCTGTAGGGGGCTGAGAGTCACATGTCTTCAATTAAAAAAACCCAATTAAACAGTTTCATCTTATTTATACTCAGGCTCCATGAATGCGAGACAGAAAGCGAAGACGCTTTCATACATTATCATGGTGGACAAATGTTGACATTGACAACCAAATGAAGGAGCACAAACAAACAAACAAACAAAGTATTGACCGCTACTGGAGGCTCGCGAAGGAGAAGAGCTTTACAAGATGTCCGCCCCCACCTTGACCGCTCTCCTCCTCAGAGAGCCCTCGTCGTCCGCGTGGCGCCCGGACGAGCTTGGCGGTCGGCCCAAGGAGCCCTGCCTCCACACCGAGGGGGGCGTGCCCATACGCTGCCTCTCATAGTCCTGCAAGCTCGCCCTGGGAGGGGGAGAGAGGGGGGGGGAGAGAGAGAGAGAGAGAGAGAGAGAGAGAGAGAGAGAGAGAGAGAGAGGAGAGAGAGAGAGAGAGAGAGAGAGAGAGAGAGAGAGAAACATGTATGAATGATATTTGCGGTTTCACATTATATCAAATTACCATAATAATAATTTCTTACATTTTGTTCATATTGCGTACAAAGAGACTTTCTAAATAATCTGCCAGCTTGAACAAGTAGAACAGGACACAAATAAACACGAATGAAACACTTTTGGTTTATTCAGTGTTTTCTTGGGGCTTGAAGAAGGGAGAGGAGAGAGATGTTTGTTTTGCTGTAGTTCGCTGTACTTTGGGCATACAGCGTTAACATTTTTATTCAGTGTTTTCTTGGGGCTTGAAGAAGGGAGAGGAGAGAGATGTTTGTTTTGCTGTAGTTCGCTGTACTTCACAACGTGGGCATACAGCGTTAACATTACTCTTTGGCAAACGGCGTCATCGTTTTAATCTCCAATTTTCCATGGAACTGAAATAACCTAAAACCCACTAATTTGCTTTTATATCCTCGCCATCACTCAGATAATGCTCTCTCCGTTTCCTCTCTCACTGATTAACCAAGCAGTCTAATCTTATAAGCATCACATGGTGTCAAAATCACCCTTCGTCACACATCCTCATCATCTTAGAAAAATCACTCTAAAATAAAAACAGAAGATAGATAGATAGAACTTTTGAAGCTGGTCTCTCTCTCTCTCCTCCCTTTCTCCCTCCCTCCCCTCCCTCCCCAGGTCATCCTTGCCCCGCCCCCTTCTCCGTCCCGTCTCTCACCTGATTGGGCCGACCAGGCTCTGCATCTCTTCCACGAGGTGTCGGCGAATCATGTGCTTGCTGCTGTGGATGCCCAGCGCTGTTGCCATGGCGTCCGTGTTAAAGGTGGGGTCGAGGACCAACACGGCCCCGTGGACTCCGCTGTTCTGGAGGTTGTCGGCGTACTCCTGGAGAGAAGGTTACACGAGAGTTGGAACATAACTCGTGACTGTTCATCCAAAGACTTACAGTGAATTCAGACACAGGTCATTAACGGGCCCCTATTCTACCACCAGGTGTGATGTGGTGTTTGCCTGGTTACAGTCCCTGAAACCCTGCCCACTTTCAGCGACTCAGGGTCTGGTTGGTTTCGGTTGCTTGAGCGGTACTTGGCACGGCGTGAACTTTCACCCGGCGAATCAGCATCTGGTAGGCGGGACTTAAAAAATATGGAATCTGTATGCCCATACTGAGCAACAGAAAACCAAGTATCCTTAAAAGGAGCCCTATTATACCACCAGGTGTGAGTGTGATTCACCATTACAAGCCTTTTCAAAGGCTACAATTGTCATTGTGACATAGTGTCGTCGCCAGTGGGAGTGTCGCCCTAGATGTATGATGGATAGATCAGTTTACAAGTTGGTACACTGAATAGGCTGGTAGACTAAAGGCGCCCACAGACCAAGACGACTGCCCGATCGTCGCCAGAAAATGGAGTCTGGAGATTAATCTCCCCGACTCGGTCAAAAAAGTGTGAGGGACACACCTAGACGACGAGATGTAATGTCTCCAAAACAGCAGGCGGCGCTAATCTGTATTGTGGTCCAAAAAAAAAACGAAAACCGGAAATATCAGGACCTCTCTCTAGACCAAAACACACAGCACGCTGTCATCAGTCATTGTTGTCAGCAGAGAGTGAGTAGTCAAGAAGGATTGTAGTTGTAATTACTCGCTGAACGGAAAAATCTAATTAAAACGATGGATCGTGATACGAAGATACTGGTGTTGTCAGCTCTCGGGCTTCTTCTTTTGGAAGAAGAAAGATGTCGCAAGCGGAAAATAAGGAGAAAACGTAATAAGTGGGTGAAGTCGTCAATTGTGATTATTCAGAAGGATCAATAAAAATCATATCAATCATAATTGCCTCATGTAGCATCATCACACACGAGCGTCATAGATGTTGGAAACATGCCGCATAGTTTTTGGTCAGGGAATAATGGAATGTGAAAAGTTCAAATGTCAAGTTAATGTACTCATAGATCGGCATTTATCAGTAGTGACATTTCTTGTGTCAGCTCAATGTGTGGGGTAATCCTGTGCTTACATGGGAATGGAGGTCCAGACGACCATGCCTAAACATTCAGTGTTCACTTTATGTGAATGATGTCCACAGACAACACTGACTGGCCCTCATTCAGATGCAATATGAGCAGTTCATATTGAACTTAACATAGTTGTTAATTGGGAAGGAGATCATGGAATGAATGGAGGACCAGACGACCAGACAACCATGCTAACCATGCTAGCAGTTTTCATATTATCATCATCATCAGAACAGTGGAAAAATACAGGGAAATTTGCTTTTTCAAAGATATGTTTTTATTGTAAGAAGTAATAAAGTATAAAATGTGTATATATATATATATATATATATATATATGCTACCGCGAACAGCGACGGTCTATCCTCCACCATGCTGACAAATTGTTCCTCGATTTCTTCAGTCCACATGATCCAAGAATTCAATATCAACTATCAAGTCAAAAACGATGCCAAACAATGCGTTGAGAGAGTGTGTCGACATGTCTTCTTTTTCACTGTTTATCTGGTATGTTTACCATCCTCACTTCCGGGCTTCACTGATTCGCTAGTCAAGGGATAGCCCTCCACCAATCAGATTGGTCAGACTGAACGACACATGTTGAATCGGCTGAAAAGAATGCCGACGACATTAACGACGGCCGACCTCACCGAACACACCAAAGAGACTCATGTCACCGACCTCTCAAGACTCTCCGACGCCCGATGTTCGGCCCGGTGTGTGGCGGCCTTAATGGATAATCACACTCACACCCGGTGGTATAATAAGGTGTGAGTCCAGGTTTGATGGATAGATCAGCCTGCCAGGTTGCAGACTGGTAATTGATCATCAATATCACACCTGGTGGTACAACATGGGCTCCTTAAGCAGCAGCTACGGGTTAGACATCTGGCTGATTCCGACAGGTATGGCTATTAGGGATCGAACCCAGTACCTTTCGGTTGGAAGTCAAACACCATTACCCCCACCACACGCTATGACACTGTGATCAATAACCCACATTCTGCATGAATGCTCTTCTTCACAGACAAGATTCCCTGAGCTATAATGGCAATATTACCTCTTAACTGTTTTGATAGCCAAACAAAAAAAGAGATCTAAGTGCAACAGTGAGTGAGGATGAACAGACCTTATCTCCGCTAAACCCGGCCCGCTGTTCCGTCATAATGGGAGCGACGCGCCAACAGTGTTGACTCAGGGTATTCGTGTTACATCACCGTCACAAGCGAACAAAGAGCTTTGTAATCCATTATGGCAGGATTGAAGATTACACGACCAAATGCTCTGTTTTTCCCCACTCCCTGTTTGGGGAGTGGGAGAGGCAGTTATACTGTAGTGTACTGGCTCAGTCTGTCATTCATTCATTCAGGGAAGCTGCTTCCTGTTTAGTAGACTCTGGGAAGGGAAGTGTTTGACAGCGTGTGTGTTGATGTCTGGCTCAAGTGGTGCAGAATGTTGTTATTAAATGCACTGCCAGGCCTAAGGGTTCGATTCCCACGAGGGCCCACCCACACTAAGAATAAACCCACCCGTGGTGTTGTCAGATGCTTTTGGATAGAAGTGTATTGTTTTTTAAGTGACAAATGTTTTAAATGTACAAAGCTATGGCAGAGTTGAGTCACATGACAAACATTTCTCGCGATTTTCCAGTGCAAAGTTTTCAAGTGCCTCTTTAACACTTCATTCATTCATTTGAATTATGTGCCTGCTCTGTTACAATCACTTGGCTGCCAGTGTTGTCACAGCTGTGCCAAAAACATATCCACTCAATCTGCATCATGGTCATTGTTGTAGAGCTAGAACGATGCACTTCTAAACAGAGATTTAAGGCTATTGTTTAGTGCAGGGTACTTTGTAATTTCCAGATTGTGACTTATTGTAGATTTAGAATAATATTATTCTGAAACCGCTTGGAATGTCTAATCACGCTCACACCTGGTGGTATAATAGGAGTCCTTTAAGACTTGAAGGCTAAGCTTAAGACTTGCACATGTGTGACTTACACCCCACGCCCTTCTGAGATCAAAACATATCAAACTGTGTAACGTTAGCTTGGTCTCGTTCTCTTGGCCCCGCCCACCTTGAGGTCGATCTCTCGTATCCATCGCATGATGCGGTGGGAGGTCCAGACCAGGGGGTCCGCACTCTGGTGCTCACACTGCATGCGGCGTGCCTGCAGAGCCTGGGCAGGCACATACCAACACACACACACACACACACACACACACACACACACACACACACACACACAACACACACACCAACACACACACACACACACACACACACACACACACACACACACACACACACACACACACACACACACACACACACACACACACACAGTATGTTCATAATTTGTATGTTCTGCTAGCAGGTGCATGTCCGCTACGCTAGCTCTCCTGGCGTACCTCCTTGTCGAAGCTTG
>PIJE02007810.1:0-11715 GCA_002895965.2 Coryphaenoides rupestris | reverse complement strand
AGCGGTAAACCAAATGGGAGAGTGCATGTAAGCAACACCTTAAGACATAATTCCTAACCAAGTAACTTGGATGTTCCTTCACAGGGACTTCCTGAGGCTACAACCGATGGAACGTGGGTGGCTCCTGTAGCTTCTATGCGAGTCACATGGGAGAGGATGGATGGACATGGGGGGGATCTACCACCGCACAATGAGTCCAGGGTCCCGGTGTTTTTATACATGAGTATTTCCTACTCTGGCTCGCTCTATTTACAATGAATTCCATTATCATCTTTATTTTTTATCAATCCAGCAATACTATTTCTGCAAATGAATGACGTGTAGGAACTTTTTTCCTTTTTTTTTTTAATCAAGCCAATTGAGAAGGCACAAAAAAGTAACAAAGTATATTGCGTAAGATGTTAATGATGGCCCAACATCATTTCACATTTTCACTGCAGACTGGTGGGGATATATACTGGACCGCATATACTGCTACAACTCGTGACCAAAAAAAAAGATATCTCTACTTGTTTTGTGCACTGAGACGTAAGGCCAGCACATGCAGATCACCAGCATTACCCATTTCAGGTAGCATTCATGGTGTTGTCATTTTGTATGTGGTATGATTCATAGGTGCCCATCTAGCTGATGCTAAGATCATGTTACGCACACTTGAAGAACATACTTGTTTCCCAGCTCCAGTGACATTCTTCGAGGCCTGTTGTGATGGTCTCGCTTGTCAGCTATTCGTCTCATTGTACTGATCGCTTTCTAGTGTGTGTGTGTGTGCAGTCTGACTGCCAGCTTACATATTTGAAACTCCAATCCCATGATGGCAAATCATGTGCTCAAAGTGAAGTCTATTAATTGTATATGTAGAGTTGCCTTTAAATATACTATTTTCTGATTATATTTGTGATATCTTCAATGCACAGACACTGGTTATTTATTGTTTTTATGATGTCCCATTTATGTCTGCTTAAATCATGACTAAACCAATCTGTTTTATCTAATGTGTATATTTTATATATACTGTATATCAGATCCACCATTCTTCCTGTAATGACATGCACATCTCTGTTGCTAAAGCAGTCAACTAACACTTGGATTGTATTACCATGTCATAGGCCCAGTGCTGGGCATTAAATGGATTATCTGTGCATTCTTTTTCTTCAGATTTTCTTTATTTTACTTGATTTACGATGTATGAGTCATGACATAATATTGGTGAAATATTATCGGTAAACCCGAGTTGGGATAATAAATCGGCATCTCTCGGTTATGCTGTTGACGAGTCAGCACTACTAGTCATCTTTCCCTCATTTAATTATTTCCAAGCGGTCTGTGTAGTCCTACGTGATGCAGTGTGATCGGACATATGTGCTTCATATAAGACTTTATAGCCCTACTGTTGAATTGTTCTCTCAGCCTGTGGGTGGGGACACCAAACAAGCAAGTCAGCACTTGATTCACCTACTTGGGTTGGGCACAGCTTTGATGAATGACATTTGGGATTATTGCCTTCTTAAGGTTCAGCACAACCTCAGCAGGGATGGCATCTGGCTTCTGCTATAAATGGAGCTAGGATGGCTTTGTTGCAGATCCTACAGTCCCGAGTTGAATCCTGGTCAACTCGGCATGTTTGAAATGGGTGAAATACATTAAACTCTTCTACAGTAGAGACCTGGCCAAGACAGCAGCATAATACAATAACACTTCCATTATAGCCTGATTGTCTTTTCACACATGCTAGCTAGAAGTCTGTATATACACATTTCAACACACTACTTCCCTATGTACAGCTCTGGGTGAAACTTTCATTTCAATTGTGACAACTGAGCAAAACACATTTGATATCCAGTTCATCGCTGCTTCAATAATGGGTATAAACCCAGTAAATAGTATAAGGAATAAGCCATCAAAATGTAGCAACAGGGATTTGTGTTGGAAGAAATGGAAATTATTGCCAACCCATTGTACATTTTATTACATTTTCATGGAAATTCAAATATTGCATTATGTGTAATACAATTATGCAAGTACAATGTAGTGTAGAGACTCAGTAGATCTCAAAAATCATGTCAGCAAACATTTGGTTTGAGTAATATACGAGTAGTAGCATCTCATTGCTAATTGTTTAAGTGTACTCAACATTTTAAAGAGAACCCACATAAGTTGTTAGGCAAGACATGTTTTAATTTTACACATTAGGGTATGGATCATTGACATTTACAGGAGACAGAGCCAACACTCAGTGCTCCTTTCCCTGCCAAAACATGTGCATGAGCCACTGATGATACCTCTAAAAATGTGTGTGCAAATAAACACAGTGCAGGTAAAGCATGACATTCTAACATAAATAAATACTAGTTAATGTGAGACACCGATGAGATGATTCAGTAGTAGTTAGGTTTCACAAAGAGGGTTACAGTAGGCGCTACACAAACATTTTCCAAGAACTTGCAAGAAATATCCGATCTTCTTACATCTCATCGAGACTGTTGCATGATTTAGAGTAATACAACCGATAGGCATGATAGTTTATATAAACATTCTCACCTTTCAGTGATGCAATCTTGAATAAACACCGTGTTGCATTATACGGTCAATCTGTGACCATCAGGTTAGTGTGCACCTCTTAAAGTATTTCACAAGAACTCACAGCATGAGGACAGAATATAAATAATATGCGAAAGACTTTACATCAGCAGTAGTACCTTTGCACCACAGTGCACCAAAGATAGAAAAAAAAAAACCCCCAAAGACACACTAACTGGAGACACAGCGAGGTATTGTTGGATGGTGGATGGGAACTGGAATAACAACATGGATCGACAAAAACATGATCAGCATCATATACATCTCTTTTGCCAGTGATTAAATGCAGTGTTGTTGGAGGTTGTCACAAAAGTACATTGGTGCATCAATCGATTAAGGATAGCAACAATACTTTTCTCTCTCGAGATGAGAGTATCAAAGGATAATCCACCAAGTGATCTAAATACCAAAGGACCCTGAAATCATAAATTGTATATATACATAAACTATGTACAGCATGTATGGTATGGGGTGCCTCAAGCTGAAAACACAGGCATGTGCTCAGACAACATAAAGTAAACAGTCTATTTACTGGAGTGTGTTTGGAGTGTGTTATATAAGGCAAAAAAAAGGACATGTAATCAGGAGTGGATATTTTCCGACCCCCTCTTCGGGGTAATGTTTATATTTTAGTAACAGTAGGTTAAGAGTGTCTCTTTAGGGGACACTTTGAAAGACGAGACATATGGTGTCCTTGGCATGGCTAGGAGCAGCCACTGCTATCCTACTATGCGTCTCGTTTTTCCTTTAACTCCACTCGGGTATGTTTGATTCATAGCTTTTGGTTTTGACGTGTCACAAAAAGCAAAGTTGTGGATCAGAAATCTAGAGACACCTGAGGATCTAGTCTAGAGACACCTGAGGATCACGACGATCTATGGCAACAGGCTCTGGGCACATGATCCCACAGGTGCAAACGCTGGCAGTGCTTAGACCTGATAAGACTGGTACCAACAGACCTGGGGTCAGCATATGCACTGGTAGGCTCAACCACATTGCACATGCCAACAGGGTATAGTGGTAGTGTGGAAAACTGCTGATGAGCAGAACTTGATTATTTAATAAGCTATCCAGTGTGTGGCTAATGAAAACGTGCGCCCGTATAACGTAGAAGAGATCAAAAAAGAACCGAGGAGAATTACAATAAAATACACAAGTGGACCTCACTTAAAAAAGCTGAAATTACTTTAAGTGAGCCATTCTAAAAAAGGGAGGGGGCGGGGGGGATTATTAAAAAGAAAAAGTATATTATTTACACATCCTGTTATCCATTGCATTCCTTTGTACAGTGTATTCGTGTAAAAGAAAATGTTTGTGGGGAGCCTGCAGTCTTGTTAGTAAGAGGCGTGGTGGACAGAGGACGGGACAGGAGAGGTGCATTCAGTAGTTTGGCCGGGTAAACGAGGTAGGGCTTCAAGAACTGGCAGGAGAGTTTATCGAGTGAACATTTACAGAGCCACTGGCTTTCACTTTTCGCGTTCGGCTTTCTTTCCAAAGGCTCGCCGGTTTTTCCGCGAACGCGTCCCGTCCCGTAAGGATGAAGGAGGAATCTGTCCTTTCCGCCAGATTGTAAGTGATCCTTAGCGCTTAGAGCTCAGACTTTAATGTCTTCCTGAACGCTCAGCTGGGACAGGGTCTTTTTGATCCGCAGTGCAGTGAGCCGCGCGGCACCGTTGGAGTACAAACACTCCCTCATGATCTTGCCCATAACACGCAGGGCCTGGATCGTTTCAGACGAAGGAGGTAAAAGGGAATGGGACACAGGAAGTTTGATGTCATATTAATAACAAGTAGCACATGGGGATGATTTGCAAATTGCTAGAGGAAACTGGTGAGCCAACACAAAATCAAAATCATTTCCATACCTCATAACTCTGCCACCAATTGGGGACGTTGGGTCGAAGCTTTTGGTCACACACCACCTTCCTCATCTCCTCTATGGATGGGTCGGAAGGAACCAGGTCATAGTAGGGCAGCTGGTACTCCTCGTGGACCCCTGGTGAGACACAGTCGAGGCTTCAATCGTGATTCTTTCCAACACCAGTGTCTCCATTCCAACACCACAGTTTGTCAGCCACAAACAGGTGATTAGCAAACCCCTCACCTCCACTGTTACACCGGCGTGCTATCTCCCAGTAGACCAGCCCCAGCGCGTAGATATCAGCACATTTGAATGAGTCAAAGTGCATCATGTTGATGCTCTCATCCAGAACCTCCGGAGCCATGTACCTGAGTGACAATACAGGCAAACCCCGGTCCTTATTATTAGGCCCTGGCACTAAAAAAAAAAGGCAACACCGGTCAAGGACTGGCTAGTCCCGCCTCCACTGGCAGCCAGTGAGAAGCTAGAGGAGAGGAGATACATTTTGCACAGACCTTTTAGTGCCAACTCTCTGATTAGGGGCAATATCAATGGTGTCTGTGCTGGAGTCATGGCGCACTGCCAGACCCAGGTCAGCGATGGCGCAGGTGCAGTTCTTCTTCACCAGGATGTTCTTCGACTTGAGATCTCTGTGGGCGATGCCTGGCTTTCCTGTTGAGCGAGACAAAACCAAGACCTTTCATTTATTAACACATTTGTCACTTCAGGGCTATCAATGAGACCAATCAGACAAAATGGGGTTATTTCCTCGAATCCTGTTAAAAAAGGGAATAATTGTTAAGGTTCAGCTTCATCGTTAGCTCTATTCGCCTCATGCTAAACAATGACGTAATCACTCAACCTTGAGTTCCGAGAATCTCCATGTGCAGGTGGGCCAGTCCGCTGGCTGCAGACAAGGCCAGTTTGATCATGCCCTCAATGGTGACAGAGTAGCGGTTCAAGTAGTCAAACAGGGAGCCGTGTTCGTGGTAGTCTGACACCAACCACAGCTGGGTCCAAGTGCCATTATCTTAGCAATTGGAGAAAGAAATTTGAAATTAATGCATGGAATTTGGCTAATGAATCATAATGAAGAATAGAACTACCAGGTTAACAAAAAAATCTAGTCTTTGGTGAAATCAGACTTTTTTTTATTGGAAGTGTACATTGTATATATTGAGATATTCTGAATGTATATACTATATATTGAGACAAGTACCTTTGTTATCAGCCGCTATGAAGCCCAGGATGTTGTCGTGGCGCAGCATTATGGTCTGGTAGATCTCCGCCTCGCGGAACCACGACCGCTCCTCTCTGGAGGAGAAGATCTTCACCGCCACATCCCCGCCCCTCCAGCGGCCGCGCCACACCTCCCCGAAGCGGCCCTTCCCGATGATCTCCTGGAGCACGATGGTCCTGGCCACCGTGCGCTGCACAAACAGCGGCAGGCCTGCTCACGCAGCACAGACATGCCAGGCAGGGAACACAACACCACAACGTCAGAATCCAGAACACAAGAAGCACAATTCAGAATGGTACATAAAAGGTGTTGGGTGAACTGAGATCAGAGGTCATAGTATATAAAAACAACAAAGACGGCAAACAAGTCTGTATCCTAGCTATCTTACTACAGCAAGGGGTCAAGCTCGCAATCACAAGTACTAGAAACTTGTTCCATTCACATCTTACTGTTACCGTCAGTATACATTGTGTTTCACTCTTTGACAATGTACTTATTGTATGTCGCTTTCGACAAAAGTGTCTGCCAATTGCCCTATCTATTTTTCATTTTTTTACTGTAAATAATTTAAATATTCTGATTCTGATCCCTCCAATTCATGTTATTTATGGAATTATTTTGCACATTCCGATGAGCATCGCCACTTTTCATTTCCACTGCATCTTGAATCTAAATGTAAATGAGTCAATAACAAATAAAAGGACACTCTACGAGGCCAATTCAGGCCTCTGCCACATTTCAATGCCATGCACCCACCTGACCCAGAGCCAGAGGTGGACAGGTCATAAATGAGGTCCTGCAGCGTCTTGTCCTTGGCCAGGTAGAGGTGGTCGCAGGAGGTGTCCTCCACCTCCAGCCTCTGCCGGTGGCTGTAGGCCCTCTGGTGTACTGGAAGATGAACATGCCCACCATCAGCAGCACGCACAGCAGGAACACCGGCCCCGCAATCACCGCCATCAGCTCCACCGCGGCCCCACGTCCCCGACTCCGCGCCCGCCCGCCAGCGCCGGCCGAGACGTTGCTGAAGAGGAGGAGGAGAGAAAGGTGAACAGGCAGAACATGTGGAGCGGTCATTCACCCTTGGGTCGGCACAATGTCCTTAACCCCTGTTCCATTTGCTATCGTGTTACTGCTACCGTTATTGTTAGTCAAACAAGGACGCCTGATGTAATCAAGTTTGAATAAACACCCGGAGCTCTGACCAGAGGGTACTTGGAGGTCAATCCTGTTGCAGTAGTCTGTATAGCAGCAGTAGATATTGAGCAGGCCCGGTGTGCCCAGGCAGTAGAACGGTTGCCCGGGCGGCACCAAGTCATCTTGGGTGATGCAGGCGCGGACATGCTGCTCCTGGCCGTCCAGGAAGGAAGTGGAGGTCACGCAGGCCCCGTCCGTCTCACACTGAAGGCTGGTCTTCCTGCAGGGAATGGTGGTGCAGTTGCACCAAGAGCTGCATCGAGGAGGGACAAGATACACATCGATGAAGAGCAACACAGCGATGAAGAAAAAGAACTTTCATAAAAACCATATCCATCCAAAAAACAGTTCTAAAGCTGTCCCAAGGCATATCTTGATAAACTGTAATCGTTCCACACAGATATAATTGCTAAGGGAAGTTGCATTAGGCTACTTGGCCTATGACTGGAACAACATGAAACCCAATAAAACAATAATTAAATTGATAATCAACAGCCAATCTGTCCAGTACACATAACCAGAGCATGGCAGCCACCTGAAACCAAATGATAGTTTCCATCTTTTGTTGGAGCAGCGAGGGTTAAAGCAACCGTCCAGTACACCTCCACATGTTGTGCTGCCAAAAAAACATTTTCTAGGCATGACGATGAAACTGAATAACATGTAAACCAACAGAGCCAATTCGAAAATGTGGATGTGACATACATTCCACCATTCACCATACTTGACATCCAAGCTGTATTTATTGAACCATTGTTTCCAATGACTTGTCGAGACTCGATGCCGCTTGGTAAATTAAATCGACCAGAATCTGTTAAATCAATCTTTCTACATAGTTGATATGAACTTGAGGCCGAGGCAAGTCTATCCACCTACAGGACTGGCTGGCTGCCACGATGACATTAATCAAATATTAATCCAAACATGAACCCATAAAAAAAAACTGCACCATGGCCCTCTTATCTTATTCTAGTTTTATCTTGTCTTCCGTTGTCTCCTCTTGTTTTCCTATCTAGTGTTTCTTTTCCAAGAAGTGTTTCAATAACACAGAGAACATGACATAATGTAGGATATAGTCAATCTTTTAAATCACACACAAAAGGATGGTCTTGTTAAAAAAAAGTAACAAATGAGATATAGGCCGATATATGTGCCTGTAATGGGCTATAAAGAATGACAATAATAAGACTCGGGAAGTACAACCATGTTGCACCACGCTGATGTTTAGATAGGCCTACAATCGAAGCACTTTGTATATACACCACAATATACACAATGATCTAATAGTTGGTACTAACTAAATCAGACGGCTTTTAGTTCGTTTTTTTTTGTTTTTACAGCCAAAGGGACGACCCTTCTGAAGCAGCTGAGGCGTTCAGGAAGTCGATCTCTCACTCAGCTGCTTCAGAGGGGTCGTCCCTTTGGTTTGATCAACCCCAGCGTTACAACGAATACATGTAACCTGTCATACATGTAACCCGTCATACATGTAACCTTTCACACACGTAACCCGTCATACATGTAACCTTTCACACACGTAACCCGTCATACCATGTAACCTTTCACACACGTAACATGTAACACGTCGACGTGTGGCCGATGTGCTCAACTTGACCACGCGGGCAAAAAGGGCGACGTAGGATCGAAAAAAAATAGGACCACTTGCTGCCGGCGTACACTACAAGATCAGGGAGCTTCAGATTTCACGACGAACGTCGTTTGTGATTCTCAGATGTTTGTTGACAAAACAGACGTGGAGACAACAAAAGACCCCCCTCCCCCGCCCCCCAGTCCGTGTGCTCGTATCATGACAAATGTTGTGTAGGTTGTGTCTTTTATCGGATACATTGCTCGACTACACATACAAGTTTTCACGCTTCATCGCTCGGAAGTGACTGCTGCTCACATAGCGCTAGCGCCCAAGACGCCGTTTAGCTCAGACGTCGGTTAGACATAAAACAATACACCGTGAAATACAGTGTGTGTGTGTGTGTGCACAATATATACTTGTGTATATACGGAATAGTGGATGAGCTAGTCTCTGGAGGAAGAGGAAGAAGAGGAGGAGGAGGGGGGGTCAAGGCGATTTGTTTATAGTCCATCCAGCTAGCTAGCGAGCTAACTTAGCCCGTGTTAGCTTCGTTAAACTCGTACGCCATATTGTCCCGGACGGTTGAAAACATCGCGTAGAAAGAGAGAGACTCACCGTCACAGCTTCCCCACAACACGGCGTGGATCACAGCGGCGAACAAAACGCGTGTATTAGCCATGGTCCACAAATTCCCAATGCATGTCATTCGTCTGTTTGTTGTTTCCCAGCGCTGGCTTTGTGTGTGTGTGTGTGTGTGATGACACAAGCAGGCAGGCAGCCACAGCCAGTCACAGTACTGCACTGGCCTGGCTTACATGCTCTGCCAGCCAGCCAGCAGGCAGCAGTAGACTTAAGTTCTGACAGAGAGGCAAGCACACCGGGCGGGTCGTCGTCATATTAAACTGCCCATTCAAACTCAAATAACCTTAATTCTGTGTGTCGTCAGGGGCTTGGTTGGCCTGGTACGAGTTGCACTGCATTACTTTAGGACAGGTGACAGACAACGTTAATTAGCCCACAAGACAACAAAACAAGTGAATGTGACACATTTTAATTTCGTTAAAAAAATTATGGAGATTTATGAGATTTTCTACAATGTGTTCATTTTATAAACGATATATTTAAAGATGCATTTCAATTCATTGACTTTTGATTGTACTCACTAATCGTAGGCTATGATAAACTTGCCATACATGGTGAGTACTTATGTGTGCGTGTAAAAGTCATAGAGTGTGTGTGTGATGGATGGCCGGTCACCTGGCCCGAGTTGGGGCTGCACACCTGTGGCACATTGGGTGACCGAGGCACACAGGATAGGACCAGCCATCAACACACACACACACACACACACACTCTGACATGTCAGCATTTTCCATCTGCCAATTCCAGGAACATCGGCCGTCATTGGGACAGAGGAGAAGGAGTGTGTGTATGTGTGTGCGTGGGGGGGGCATACAGGATAAACCAGCCATCACCCCACACACACACACACACACTCAAGGAGAGCTCTGACATGTCAATCTTGTATCACCTGCCCAGGCTGTAACTTCTTTCCAACACTCCAATAAACTGGTTGTACAACATCTAGCTGCATCCTGTGCGTCGGAGGAACCCTGCACAGCCACTTCAGTAGCGTTTGGCAGGAGCAACTACTACTGCACCTCTTATCATGCGGAGCTGGAACAATAACTTTGTTTCACAACTCATACTCATTATACCATAGTGATAATATCCCCATTATAACTGCACCTTTATTCAAGTTTTCTTTGACTTCACAGGAAAGAGGGTTTTAGCTTACTTTACTTATAAAACATCATTTGAAGCAGACAAATACAAGAGCACAGATATATATATATATATAATTAAGTACAATAAGTACAATCACAGTATGCTTGCATTGAAAAAAGCATGTCATCAGCTGAATTACACGAACAGTCTTTATTCTGTCACATAAGAAAATATTGGTTCACATTAATATTCCTTATAGAATTTTCTATCAAATCTGTGCAAAATGGATTTTGGTGGCACTGCTTTTTCTTCTCAAGGAAACACCATCTCAGTTTTAGTAAAATAACCATTTCTGTCCTATAAATATTCGGTTCTATAAATATTGGCAATATGTTTGCAATATGTTATATAAAATATACTGTATTGTGCATTGGTACTATACTTTGGATATACTTTGGCAGTTCATCACAACCTTATTTTATTTTGCATTGCCTTTCTTGTCATCCCTTTTCCTTTTTCGACTTGTCTTCACACGGTTACCTCTTGTCTTTTTTCCTCTTATTATACTTCCAGGTGGGGGGCTCCAAGTAGCCATTTTGGTTCATTGTCTGGTTTTCCCGCTTTGGCGTTTCTTCCCCAGACCCGCTGACGTTGATGTCGGGGATGCAGCAGGAGGGGGACACGCTGTTCGTCCTGGCCAGGCCACGGGGGAGGAGGGCACCGACCTTGGTGGAGGCCAGCGACAGGATGCTGCCGCGCCGCTCGCCCTCAGCACAACAGGAAATGGAAGGCAGCACCTCAGAGTGGCTGCAGGAAGCCTCAGAGTCCTCAGGCCTGTAGCTGTGGCTCACGGCGCCGCTCCGCAGCACCTTGTCTGTGTGTATCCGTGCCAGCTCTGGAACAGCCAGGCGCCTCTTGCCCACCTCCGGGGGGCTGCTGGGGCAGAGTGGCCGGCATCCGGTGGCAATCAGCGGGCTGTGGACGCCGCTGGTCATGCGCACCATGAGGTCCAGGGCTCCGTCGTCCTGCGGCTCCTGCGGGGTCATGCAGCCGAAGGTGTGTTTGATGCGCCGGGAAAGCTTCCCCCTGTCGGACGTGCCTTTAGCCAGGAGCCCCAGCCACTCGGGGGTGTAACTCTCACAGCACTGCTCGGCCCGGGGCTGCAGCATCAGCCGCTGAAATCGGTGTAATGTTTCATGACGCCCTGTTGTCTGTGCCCATTCCTGAGCGCATTTGCCCTTAGTGGAGTCCACTGCGTGTATGTTGGCCCCTGCAGAGTAAGAAGGTAGGGGGTGGGGGCATGTGGGCAAATGGGTCATATGAAAATCAAATCAAGTCTGCAAGAGACTCAAGACCCACCTGTTCAGAGTTCACCTGGACTCTGCATAACCCCCCCCTTCCCATCCTAACCCTAACACTAACTTGTGTGTTTGTACGTCTAGGCATTATCAATAGTACTTAGCATTGCTTAGCATATTGTATGTTCTTAGATGTTGGTAATGCACTCAGAATGGCACGTCT
>PIJE02007807.1:5000-11721 GCA_002895965.2 Coryphaenoides rupestris | reverse complement strand
GGTTATGGAGATTTATACGGGTGAACCTTAAAGGTCGACCACATAATTGAGAGTTCAAGGCACTCATTTGATTGGCCCCCACCCTCCCTCTCCCGCTCTCTCTCTCTCTCTCACCCGCTCTCTCTCTCTCTCTTTCTCTCTCTCTCTCTCTCTCTCTGTGTGTGTCCCAGCGTTTGATTGTCTCTGGTGATATACGGACCATGGCCAGCGACGGTTGCTTATGAAACGGGATATTTTGCGCGCTCGATATCGCCACGGCGACCGGGACGGTTCTGGACGGCCGGGCTTGGCTGAGCAGAACCCTGGAGCTCAGGGCGGGAGGGCGGGAGGGCGGAGGGCCGGAGGGATCCGCAGTGGATTCAAATCGTCATGAGGACAGAACAAGGAGGTGAAGTGATGAGATATGAGAATATATATACCATCGTGTGATAGACAGTATATGTAGCTTGATTCCTCATTTTACTGGAACCGCCCACTGCAGAATTTAAACTCAAAACTTCTGATGGAGAGAGCAAGGGTTTCGCTAACATGACCAACAAAACCTCAGATGAATGATGTATCTCGTCTATTTCTCGTATATCTGCTGATTTGCACATTTATCCGTTCTTTATCTTTTTCCGTCTGCTTGTATGTTTGTTGGTGTGTTGTCTTGAAGGGTTGTTTTCCTCGGTTGTTTGAGGGGTTGTTTTCTTGGTTTTTTACTATTTTACACACAGATTTGAAAGGTTTAAAACTCTAACGGGGTAATCTTAATGACTGCTTGAATTATCAATGCCCACCAAGGACTGGTTTGGATATTATCTCCGGCTATCACATCGGCTGCAGTGCATTGGTCACCGCTTCTGCAACTGTCAATGTTTCTCTGTGCTTAATAATAAAAATAAATAGAAATACAATAAAATACAATAAAATAAAATACAAAAATAAATAATAAATCTGGTCCAACACTTCCATCATCATCATCAGCACTATTAGTATTTCATGAACACACGTGAACATAAATAACAACAACAACAACAAACGACAACAACGACAACAACAGCACAAACACACATAACTCGACACTTATACTGTATGTATTTTTCATGAAGCTTGATGCTATCTGGACGCGCAAGCGGGGGAGCCGGGGGGGAGCAGACACAAGGGGAGGAAGGGGGAGCAAACAGTAGGGGGAGGGAGGGAGGGAGGGAGGGAAGGAGGGAGGGAGGGGTGAGGAGGGGAGGGGGGCTGGGGTTTGGGGGGCGGGAATACCTTTCCTCTCTGCTGCGTTTTGTACTGCCGTCAGGTATGTCCAAGCTTTTACTGTATACTGATTTACTACAGCAGGACAGACAGGAGACAGCGTGAGGGGTCAGACACACACACACACACACACACACACACACACACACACACACACACTGACCTGAGACACACACACACACACACACACACTGACAGTCAACACACACACACCACACACACACACACACACACGCTCACGTACGTACACACACTTGCACATGGAAACAAGGATATGCACAGACAGACAGATAGACAGACAGACACAGATACAGACAGAGATAGATACATATGTGTGTGTGTGTGTGCGTGTGTGTGTGCATACGTCTGTCCTGTGTGTGTGTGTGTGTGTGTGCGCGTGTATAGTCTGTCCTGTGTGTGTGTGTGTGTGTATATGTGCATGTCTGTCTGTGTGTGTGTGTGTGTGTGTGTGTGTGTGTGTGTGTGTGTGTGTATGGTGTTCATGGTCTGTGTGTGTGTGTGTGTGTGTGTGTGTGTGTGTGTGTGTGTGTGTGTGTTGGTGTGTGGTGTGTGTGCGGTTGTGTGCTACACATGCGTGTATGTATGTGTGTGTGTGTGTATGTGTGTGTGTGTTCATGTGTGTGTGTGTGTTCATGTGTGTGTGTGTGTGTGTGCGTACCTCTGCCCGTGCTGCGTCATGTCGATGGCCCTCCTGGCGGGGACCGGCGAGCCCCCGTCCGTCACGCTCAGCACCTCCATGGACTTCCTCTCCGGCCGCCGCTTACCGTGTCGGTTCAGCATCGGGGAGTCCACGCGCTTCCTGGGCGGGTCCACTGCTCAGGGGTCAGGGGTTACGGGGTCAAAGGTCAGGGGGGCACACGAGCTGCTCAGTACACCCTCATGTCAGCGACCGCCCAGTACAGGTGTGTGTGGGAGTGTGTGTGTGTGTGTGTGTTTGGTGGCTGGCTTTAATTGGCCACACCTGGCCCAGTTAGCATCTGGGGTGGGTGGGTGGGGCTGCAGCCTCACCTGGCCCAGTTAGAGTCTGGGGTGGGTGGGGCTACAGCCCACCTGGTCCTGTTAGCAGTTCTGGGGGTGGGTTGGGGCTGACAGCCTCACCTTGGCCCAGTTTTAGAGTCCTGGGGGTGGGTGGGGCTTACAGCCTCCCTGGGCCCAGTTAGAGTCCTGGGGTGGGTGGGTGGGGCTACAGCCTCACCTGGTCCAGTTAGAGTCTGGGGTGGGTGGGGCTACAGCCTCACCTGGCCCAGTTGGAGTCTGGGGTGGGTGGGGCTACAGCCTCACCTGGCCCAGTTAGAGTCTGGGGTGGGTGGGTGGGGCTGAAGACGTGTGGCATCTTTGGGGATTCAATTGACGGAGTTGTCGGTAAGATTTAAGAGCGGGAACATTCGTGTGTGATTTATTCGAGCGTCATTTGCGACAAATGCCACGGCTGTCGTCCATCAGCTGCTCCTGAGTGAGTGAATGCGCGAGAACGTGTGAGAATATCAGTTGTGAGTCGACGACGTCGCAGCCAGCCTCGGCACGAGAGCATTTATAGTTTAGAGACGACTCCCAGCTCATTTGTAAACCAGATTGGTTTGGGCGGGCGGGGGGACGGGGGGACGGGACGGGAACCATATCTTGTCTGTCAATCACAGGTTCGTGAACGCAACTCTTCTGAATGGCGGAGAAACTTGGGGAGGGAGGAGGGAGAGAGAGGGAGGGAGGGAGGGAGGAGAGAGAGGGAGGGAGGGAGGGGACATTTTTGCAGCTAAATCTCTCTTTACAACTCGTGGAATCGTACCTACAGGAGCTTCAGATAGATTGTCTCTAACGTCGTTACATGTGGACTGCCTCCCTGTTCTATTCCGTCTCACCGGTGCAGTATGAGGACCCACGAGAGGTGGACATACATTCTGAAGAGGACCTGGATTAAATATGTCTTTCTTATTGCCACAGTTTTATTGTCGCGCGTAAAAATCAATTCCAAATGAAGTTTTTGAAATCATCCTCGCATATCGCCCGCGGGAACCACTCTCTCCTCCCAGCCCTAAAAGTACCTTCTCCTATAATATACTCAATACATAAGCGAGTGGTAAAATGCTTTAGGTTTTATGTTTTATGTTTTACTGTTGTTTCTCTCACCAAAAGGAAATTGGATTTGTTTCTCTTTTTCTATGTTTGCTCTGATCTCTCCTCTTCGCTCGGGCGACGGTGATGTATTCGTTGTGTGCGAGCGGTGGGAGAGGTTTAAGTGAACTGTTTGCATCCTGTAGCGACGCCGAGCTTGGCAGAGAAGACCGCCATTGTTAACGTGAATGGAAAGAAGAACAACAAGATGTTTTCACACAGCGGTGCCCAGACACTGTGAACTTTGCCCGGAAATGCATGGAAGTCGGCCTTGATGTGTCATGTGTTCTCTGTCCAGGTCTCTGTGCAGTGGGAGTGGATCTTCTGATCGTCTACGGATGTCTGGAATATCAGTGAAGTAACCTTAAGACCTTTGTATTCTTCTTCTTCAGAAGCGTTCTGAGATCAGTTTAAAAATCGTCGGACGTTCCGAATTCGACTTCCGCCTCGTATAGTTCCACAGAACTGACCGATATTGGGGGGGGCGGTACTAGAGCATTAGGAGGCTGTCCGTCAACCTACCGAGATCTGGCACCGGCCTCCAAGCCCCGCCCCCCTTCCTTCATACACCCCGCTAGTCTACCCTATCGCTGAGGAGGAGGGGGGGGGCGGGGCCTGGGAGTGCTTTTCGGACACAACGGATTCGGAGAGTGACTTTTCCAAACTGCATCGCCCCCCCCACCGCCAAACGAACGTCGGAAAGAAACGTCGGAAGCCCGTTTCCGACGTATTCCAACGCATTTCGGAAGAAGCATACAGAGGCCTTTATTGACCTTTATTGCTTGATTGGTCCGTTAATAAATGACAATCAATGCACGCTTAGCCACGCTTATCCCCTCGAGGTAAGTAGCGCGATACTCAATTCACGACATTGATTCCCCGACATTGTTCGTGGTTTTGGCCGGGGAGTCCCAGGGAGCAGCGGAGGGAAGGGGACTCACCGATGTCGTTGCGCGGTGGAAGGTTCTGGTCCTCCTGGCTGGGGTATCGCTCCTTGCGGTCCAGGAGCAGGAAGTAGATCATCTTCTCCTGGTTGTCCCTGTGAACACGAGAGGAGGCCCAGAACCCTTACTGTTCACTGCTACTGTTGTCCTGTGTTTTGTGTGTATATATCGTCCATATATTAAATGAACTGAGAGAATCCAGAGGCCACTGAGAAAAGAGGAGATAACTGAACATATACTTTTGTTACGGACACACCGACTGAGCCAAGAACCGCCTTCATGTCGGGAAAAAGTCTTGATTGACATGTGAAGCGCGACCAATCACGGGCCGTGCTTCTAGAAACAAAACGACTTAAAAAACAAAAAAACAAAACCAAATACCAGCGGAATTAACGAGCTGAACCCGTGGCTGTCAGCATAAGAATAAACCTGATTCACTCAAATCACGACACAGCTTTTTAAAAATTGCTTTTCGCGTCAAAACTCTCCTCACGTCTCTCTCTCTCTCTCTCCTTGTTTGTCATTTGTACGCTTTTTAAATGTTTTAATGCGACTTTTTCCTTTGTTTTTTTTGTACCCTTGTATTGTATTGCCTTTGTAAAGTGTCTATGTGTGTATGTGGAAAAAGATTGACATACATAAAATGCATTATCGCCAGTCGAGCCGACCTATCGACACGAGTGTGTGCGTGCTGACATTTCAAAACGTATTTCAAGGTCCACATGTACACGGACACATGAGGAGAGCCCGCTGACAGGAAAAGAATACAACCGAATGTGCTGAGACACACACAGACACACACAGACACACACACACACGCACACACACACACACACACACAGACACACAGCGTGCGAGACCACAGGCGCTCTCATCGTAGAGTCAGGTCAGCTCACTCCCGTGGGTGTTTTAAGTCACCGCTGAAGAGTCAGTTCTTGTTTCTCAGTATTTTGTATTCTTCATCATGTACACTATTTTTTGATTTGCGACGCCTTGAAATGTTGTGTTTTGTTGTTCAACGTCATTTTTTGTTCTTTTATTCTTTAGTAAAGTACTTTGTAACATAGGTTTTGAAAGGCGCTGCACAAATACAATTTTACTTACTTACGATAACACGTCGACAAGCACGTTAACACATGAAGACGCGATGGCTAACTCTGTCTCTGCTTTTATAAGCGTCTGTGTTTTATCTGGAGAACATGAAACATTGCAGAACATTGCTCTGAATTGCCTTCCCCAGACATGGGGCCTTTGTACCGAGCAGAGAAGAAACCGTTGCCGTCGGTAACGGTCTTTCTCTCTCTCTCTCTCTCTCTCTCTCTCTCTCTCTCTCTCTCTCTCTCTCTCTCTCTCTCTCTCTCTCCTCCCTCTCTCTCTCTCTCTCCTCCCTCTCTCTCCTTCTCTCTCTCCTCTCTCTCTCTCTCTCTCTCTCCCTCCCTCTCCCTTCTCCCTCTCTCTCTCTCTCTCTCTCTCTCTCTCTCTCTCTCTCTCTCTCTCTCTCTCTCTCTCTCTCTCTCTGTCTCTCTCTCTCTCTCTCTCTCTCTCTCTCTCTCTCTCTCTCTCTCTCTCTCTCCCTCTCTCTCTCTCTCTCTCTCTCTCTCTCTCTCTCTCTCTCTCCCTCCCCCGCCAGGCTTCACCGACCGCTGGTGCCACGGCACAGTTAGCACCAAAGCACCGAGGCATTAGGAGCCGCCCGTACACCCGGGCCCTGGGACGGCATCCAAGAGCAGAGCGGTGTGTGTGGCGGTGGCCCAGGGCCCAGGGATCGGAGGGGCCGTGTGCGGACAGATTGGACCGCGGCGGGGGGGGGGGGGAGGGAGAGAGGGAATGGCGGGCGGGGGGGGAGGGGGGGAGACCAGAACCTGCGACCTCAGCGGAAAAAATGTGTGTGAAGCAGCGAAGGGCACGAGACGGAAATGTTCTCCGTCTGAGTCCCGCATAATTATGGGATGTCAGGTTCCCCGGAGCGAGGAGGAGGAGGGCAGGGCAAAAAAAGTGTGTGTGTGTGTGAGTGTGTGTGAGTGTGGGTGTGTGTGTGTGTGTGTGTGTGTGCGTGTGTGTGTGTGTGTGTGTGTGTGTGTGTGTGTGCTTTTGTATGCGTGCGTGCATGTGTGTGTGTGTGTGAGGGGAGTGTTAAAATGTGATAAGTGAAAATGAAATGAGAAACGTTTAATGGTGACGCGTGTTATGAGACAGGCACTGCAGGGCGACCCCACGGAGCACCCAGGAGGACCCGAACCCGAACATGATGTGTGCTGCTGGACATGTAGGGTGACGGCCTCAACGTAGAGACACACACACACACACACACACACACACACACACAGACACACATGCACACACACACACATGCATACACATACACACACACACACACACACACACACACACACACACACACACAC
>PIJE02007805.1:0-11726 GCA_002895965.2 Coryphaenoides rupestris | reverse complement strand
AAAGACAGAGGCTGGCTGGAGGGTGGTGGTGGTGGTGGGGCTACAGAGGCTGGCTGGGAGGTGGTGGTGGTGGTGGTGGTGGTGGGGCTACAGAGGCTGGCTGGAGGGTGGTGGTGGTGGTGTGGTGGTGGGGCTACAGAGGCTGGCTGGAGGGTGGTGGTGGTGGTGGTGGTGGGGCTACAGAGGCTGGCTGGAGGGTGGTGGTGGGGCTACAGAGGCTGGCTGGGTGGTGTCTCTGTGGGTTATAGGGTGGAGGTGGTGTATCTTGGTATGCTGCTCTTAAAGGAAGTGTTTCCCTGTCCTGCATCAGAGAGATGAGATAACGGGTATTGTTCAGAGGGGGGGGGGGGGGAGGGTGTGTTTGTCAGGGGGCCCCAGCCTCGGCCCCCCAGCTCCTGATAAATTGATCAGCTTCTGATTGGTCGGCTGTCCTTCAGGAATGCTTGTCTAGAGGAGACCATAAACAATGGTGTGTGTGTGTATGTGTGTGTCTGTGTGTGTGTGTGTCTGTGTGTGTGTGTGTCTGTGTGTGTGTGTGTGTCTGTGTGTGTGTGTGTGTCTGTGTGTGTGTGTGTCTGTGTGTGTGTGTGTGTCTGTGTGTGTGTCTATGCGTGCGTGTGTGTGACTAGAATTTCACAAAGCACATTAATGTTTGTAAAAGCTAAGTTAATAAAGCTGATTCTGTTCTGGTTCTGGAGGGTAAACACAACTCCTCCTCCTCGTCTCCCAGGTGTTCAGGTGGAGGAGAACTCTCTCGGCCCCACCCCCTCCCGAGACGCCGCCCCTCCTAAGGTCAGGGGCGTGGCCGTGGGGGGTGTGCCAATGGGGGGCGTGGCTAAGGAGGGCGTGTCTGGACCCCGGGTGGTGGAGACGGGCCAGGCGTTGCACCCGAGGCGCTCCACGCGGTCCATGGAATCCGCGTTACGTGGTGAGACACACACACACACACACACTTACTTACTTTATTCATGGTTGTACTATATCCCTATCTCTTACTTTATTCTTATTTATAACATTACAGCTCTCCCAGTGGAACCCATCAGCATGCTGAAGATGGACACGCCCCCACTGTCAGGTGAGCCCCCCCTGACAGCTCTGACGCTGCAGGGTCCTAAACACCCTCCCTGTTCCATCATTCTCCCGCTGCTGTTGTAGAACATGTTCAGTACAGGCCAGTCTCCTGGATTAACAGCTTCATACTGTGGGATCAGTATCTTAAGTAACAGTATGAGTGAGATTAGCAGGCTAATCTCACATATTAGTTGACATTATCCTGTTAATTGACAGTGTGCATTACTCGGCGTAATCTCAGTGGGTTTATCAGGCTAATTAAAAGTGTAATATCTGTTGGATTAATTAATCCACAGGTAATCTGAGTGATTTATTAACTGGTCTGATATAATATCTATGAGATGAACAGGTTAATGAGCAGGTAATCTGACTGGGATTAGCAGGTTAATGAGCAGGTAATCTGAGTGGGATTAGCAGGTTAATGAGCAGGTCATCTGAGTGGGATTAGCAGGTTAATGAGCAGGTAATCTGAGTGGGATTAGCAGGTTAGTGAGCAGGTAATATGAGTGGGATTAGCAGGTTAATGAGCAGGTAATCTGAGTGGGATTACCAGGTTAGTGAGCAGGTAATGTGTGTGTTTCCAGGGGAGAAGGTTGTGTTTCTCGGCAGGTCTCAGCCGCCTCCCGTTGCGCTGGGAGGTCGGGTTCATCCGCTTCAACGAGGTCCTGGTGAACGACGGAGGACACTACAACCGCCACACAGGTATGTCTCTAAGCATGCTTATCGTCACAACAACACACACGCATACACGCTAGTAAATAAGCTCCTCCCCCTCCTCCAGGTGTGTTCACGGCGCCACTGACCGGTCGCTACCATCTGAGCGCTGTGCTGACCGCCCGGCGGGGGGCCAGGGTGGAGGCGGTCCTCTCCGTGTCCAACCGTATTGTCCAGAAGCTCAACACGGCCGGGTTCCCGAGGTCAGGGCGGAGGTGGGCGGCCCGTGTGCGTGCGGGGGGGGCGTGGCCACCCTGAACCTGGTGCTCGGCCTGCAGCGCGGCTGGCGGGTGGGCCTGAAGATGACCGTCGGGGAGCTCGCCGTCACCGCCACCGCCTCGTCGGCGGTCCAGTCCACGTTCAGCGCCGTGCTGCTCTACCCCTCCCCGACCAGTACAGATAACCCCCGCCCCCCTCAGATAACCCCGCCCCCATGCGCTGAGGTAACTCTAGAAGGACTAAGAAGAAGAAAGAATACCAAAAGAAAAGTATTACTACAATTTACCCGTGTTGTTTTAATATGAATAGTTTTATTGTTTATGTTTTAAAAACATTTTACACATTTAATATATGCATTTATTAACTGTATGGCAGCAATATGATAATTGATAGAATTGCTTACAAAGAAATACAATGTATATATTATTTGTCACTGGAAGTCATAACTACAGTAAGATAGTTCACATCAAGAAGAATTCAACACATTTTAATCTGTATTTTATGTATTTTATGTATTTTATGTATTGTATGTATTTTATGTATTTTATGTATTTTATGTATCTTATGTATTTTATGTATTGTATGTATTTTATGAAGGCATATTTAGTTGCGTTGTTCTAATTTAATTGTCAAAAACTGTCAAAAACAACATTGGTAACATTTTTTTATTAATAAAATAGATCTATTTACAACAATTAAAATCCATATACATTAGAAATGTCTTCATAAAACCACATCTTTTAAATCAGTCAACATATTTGAACTCAAACCAAACTCTTGATTATATCTTATAAACGTAAAGGACTTTAGTCAACTCTTCAACACTTGTCAGTCGGAGCTGCAAAGGCATTAGAAGTGAAATAAATCTGTAAGACGTTCACACTTTCATAGAAAGAACATTCATGTTGAATTCACTGATCAGAGCAGCAGAACATAACCTGAAGACCTCAGCAGACCACATGAAGACCTCAGCAGACCACCTGAAGACCTCAGCAGACCACATGAAGACCTCAGCAGACCACCTGAAGACCTCAGCAGACCACATGAAGACCTCAGCAGACCACCTGAAGACCTCAGCAGACCACCTGAAGACCTCAGCAGACCAACCTGAAGACCTCAGCAGACCACATGAAGACTTCAGCAGACCACATGAAGACTCAGCAGACCAACATGAAGACCTCAACAGACCACCTGAAGACCTCAGCAAGACCACATGAAGACCTCAGCAGACCACATGAAGACCTCAACAGACCACCTGAAGACCTCAGCAGACCACATGAAGACCTCAGCAGAAACACCTGAAGACCTCAGCAGACCACCTGAAGACCTCAGCAGACCACCATGAAGACCTCAGCAGACCACATGAAGACCTCAGCAGAACACCTGAAGACCTCAGCAGAACACCTGAAGACCTCAGCAGACCACCTGAAGACCTCAGCAGACCCATCTGAAGACCTCAACAGACCTCCAGCAGACCATCTGAAGACCTCAGCAGACCACATGAAGACCTCAACAGACACCTGAAGACCTCAGCAGACCACATGAAGACCTCAGCAGACCACATGAAGACCTCAACAGACCACCTGAAGACCTCAACAGACCACCTGAAGACCTCAGCAGACCACATGAAGACTTCAGCAGACCACCTGAAGACCTCAGCAGACCACATGAAGACCTCAGCAGAGCTTCAGAGCAACTTGTGCTGTGACACTAACCGTATAAATCCCTGACTGTGTGTGTGAGCAGCAGAGCTGTAGCTAATGTTCTCACTCGTAGAACAAGATGCTCATACTACCTCCAGGCTCCGACATAAACCATGAACATGGTACACTCTAAGTACCGGGTGAGTAAGTACTTATACCAGATGTACTTATATTCAAAGTGACACATCTAGCGGCAAGATATGACCTTAAACAGCACTTGGTTGTGAATATTAACTAGTAGCATGTGAATATTAACTAGCAGGTTGTGAATATTAACTAGCAGTGTGTGAATATTAACTAGTGGTTGTGAATATTAACTAGCAGTGTGTGAATATAACTAGTAGCATGTGAATATTAACTAGCAGGTTGTGAATATTAACTAACAGGTTGTGAATATTAACTAGCAGGTTGTGAATATTAACTAGCAGTATGTGAATATTAACTAGTGGTTGTGAATATTAACTAGCAGGTTGTGAACATTAACTAACAGGTTGTGAATATTAACTAGCAGTATGTGAATATTAACTAGTGGTTGTGAATATTAACTAGCAGGTTGTGAATATTAACTAGCAGGTTGTGAATATTAACTAGCAGGTTGTGAATATTAACTAGTAGTGTGTGAATATTAACTAGCAGTGTGTGAATATTAATGAGCAGGTTGTGAATATTAACTAGCAGTGTGTGAATATTAACTAGCAGTGTGAATATTAACTAGCAGTGTGTGAATATTAACTAGCAGTGTGTGAATATTAACTAGCAGTGTGTGAATATTAATGAGCAGGTTGTGAATATTAACTAGCAGTGTGTGAATATTAACTAGCAGTGTGTGAATATTAACGAGCAGGTTGTGAATATTAACTAGCAGTGTGTGAATATTAACTAGCAGGTTGTGAATTCTTCCAGGTCAAGGATGGATTCTGAATATCTGACAGCATATAATTCATGAGCTGGTGAGCAGAACATGAGAACTTGGTTCTTCTGAAGGCAGGAAGCTCTAGAAGGTTCCCCGTGGAGACCATGGTCCCATGACAGCAGAGCAGTCATCTTCATCTGAACACTAACAGTGTTTCAGGGAATATAAAATACAACCCCAGACATCTGCACTGGAATGTAAATCTGTACTATAAGGTTTTAATTATTATTCTTATTATTTATTATTTATTGTTATTATTATTATAACTGGGAGGGTTCTGGAAACTACACTCCCAGCATGCAATGGAGCATTTTCTCTCTTGACATTCTGACAGCGATTCTCACAGCCAATCACAGCAGGTCCTCCAGACGCACCTCTGCGATTGGCTGCCTCCAGAAGCAGAAGGAGCTGAACTCCGGGTTAGTGAAGGTGGCGTTGTGCTCCCGGGCGCACAGCGGGAACAGGTGCTCCACCAACTCACTCAGCCGGCTGTACCTGCGGGGACACGGAGGGCAAAGTTCAAAGTTAAGGGCTGTTGGATGACTTGATGCCAGTGGAGGTTAACTGGAGTCTGGAGCAGGAGGACTCGGTGACTCACGAGGTCTTGTTTCCTCTGGACTGCTCCAGGATCAGCTCTCCTTTCGGGTTGACGGTGAAGATCCGACACACGGGAACGGACACCTGCTTGTAGGCGAACACATCCTATAGAACACAAGGGACAGGGTCAGCATCTACTGTCTAACCCCTACCTGCTCCTTAATGACCTGTCTCTGTACTGTCTAACCCCTACCTGCTCCTTAATGACCCGTCTCTGTACTGTCTAACCCCTACCTGCTCCTTAATGACCTGTCTCTGTGCTGTCTAACCCCTACCTGCTCCTTAACGACCTGTCTCTGTACTGTCTAACCCCTACCTGCTCCTTAATGACCTGTCTCTGTGCTGTCTAACCCCTACCTGCTCCTTAATGACCTGTCTCTGTACTGTCTAACCCCTACCTGCTCCTTTAATGACCTGTCTCTGTACTGTCTAAACCCCTACCTGCTCTTAATGACCCGTCTCTGTACTGTCCTAACCCCTACTGCTCCTTAATGACCCGTCTCTGTACTGTCTAACCCCTACCCTGCTCCTTAATGACCCGTCTCTGTACTGTCTAACCCCTACCTGCTCCTTAATGACCCGTCTCTGTACTGTCTAACCCCTACCTGCTCCTTAATGACCCGTCTCTGTACTGTCTAACCCCTACATGACAGAAGGAAGATACGTACGTTGTCTCTGTTTCCGAAGGCAGCGTAGAAGGGCTGCTGGTCGGCAGGGAACAGGTTCCTGATGTCCGTCAGACACTCGATCTTAAACTTCTCCGGCTTCTTCTCGATCACCTCCCTGTGGAATACCAGCAGGAGGAACCTCTCGTCGTCATGACTCAAACTGTTATGGATTTTGCACTAAGAAATACTAATCTTGTTGAATTTCTTGTACCTTCTGATTGCATACTTGGATTGTTCTCATGGATACAGGTTCATAAAATGTTATTGTTTTATTTAGTATCCTATGTGTCCAGGAATACGTCTTTAATCCCAAGAAATGTCATGGCACACCAACATGGTTCTATATCATACTAAATGGTACTAGATGGTTCTGTACCGTACTAGATGGTACTAGATGGTTCTATACCGCACTAGGTGGTACTAGATGGTTCTGTACCGCACTAGATGGTTCTATACCGCACTAGGTGGTACTAGATGGTTCTATACCGCACTAGATGGTTCTATACCGCACTAGGTGGTACTAGATGGTTCTATACCGCACTAGGTGGTAAATGGATTGTATTTATACATCGCTTTTATCCAAAGCGCTTTACAGTTGCCTCACATTCACCCATTCATACACCGACGGCGGTGCCAACCATGCAAATAACAACCAACACGTCAGGAGCAGGTAGGGTTAGGTGTCTTGCTCAGGGACACCACGACACTTAGCTAGGTGGAGCTCAGGGATCGAACCAGCAACTTTCCAGTTGGCAGACAACCACTCTACCTCCTGAGCTACTGCCGCCCCCTAGATGGTTCTATACCGCACTAGGTGGTACTAGATGGTTCTATACTGTACTAGATGGTACTAGATGGTTCTATATCGTACTAGGTGGTACTAGATGGTTCTATACCGTACTAGGTGGTACTAGATGGTTCTATACCGTACTAGGTGGTACTAGATGGTTCTATACTGTACTAGATGGTACTAGGTGGTACTAGATGGTTCTATATCGTACTAGATGGTACTAGATGGTTCTATATCGTACTAGGTGGTACTAGATGGTTCTATATCGTACTAGGTGGTACTAGATGGTACTAGATGGTTCTATATCGTACTAATGGTACTAGATGGTTCTATACTGTACTAGATGGTACTAGATGGTACTAGATGGTTCTATACCGTACTAGGTGGTACTAGATGGTTCTATACCGTACTAAATGGTACTAGATGGTTCTATATCGTACTAAATGGTACTAGATGGTTCTATATCGTACTAGGTGGTACGAGATGGTTCTATACTGTACTAGATGGTACGAGATGGTTCTATACCGTACTAGGTGGTACTAGATGGTTCTATACCGTACTAGATGGTACTAGATGGTTCTATACCGTACTAGGTGGTACTAGATGGTTCTATACCGTACTAGGTGGTACTAGATGGTTCTATACCGTACTAGGTGGTACTAGATGGTTCTATACCGTACTAGATGGTACTAGAATGGTTCTATACCGTACTAGGTGGTACTAGATGGTTCTATACCGTACTAGGTGGTACTAGATGGTTCTATACCGTACTAGGTGGTACTAGATGGTTTCTATATCGTACTAGATGGTACTAGATGGTTCTATACCGTACTAGGTGGTACTAGATGGTTCTATACCGTACTAGGTGGTACTAGATGGTTCTATACCGTACTAGGTGGTATTAACATACTTGGATCGTTCTCATGGATACAGGTTCATAAAATGTTATTGTTTTATTTAGTATCCTATGTGTCCAGGAATACGTCTTTAATCCCAAGAAATGTCATGGCACACCAACATGGTATATCATACTAAATGGTACTAGATGGTTCTGTACCGTACTAGGTGGTACTAGATGGTTCTATACCGCACTAGGTGGTACTAGATGGTTCTATACCGCACTAGATGGTTCTATACCGTACTAGGTGGTACTAGATGGTTCTATACCGCACTAGATGGTTCTATACCGCACTAGGTGGTACTAGATGGTTCTATACCGCACTAGGTGGTAAATGGATTGTATTTATACATCGCTTTTATCCAAAGCGCTTTACAGTTGCCTCACATTCACCCATTCATACACCGACGGCGGTGCCAACCATGCAAATAACAACCAACACGTCAGGAGCAGGTAGGGTTAGGTGTCTTGCTCAGGGACACCACGACACTTAGCTAGGTGGAGCTCAGGGATCGAACCAGCAACTTTCCAGTTGGCAGACAACCACTCTACCTCCTGAGCTACTGCCGCCCCCTAGATGGTTCTATACCGCACTAGGTGGTACTAGATGGTTCTATACTGTACTAGATGGTACTAGATGGTTCTATATCGTACTAGGTGGTACTAGATGGTTCTATACCGCACTAGGTGGTACTAGATGGTTCTATACCGTACTAGGTGGTACTAGATGGTTCTATACTGTACTAGATGGTACTAGGTGGTACTAGATGGTTCTATACCGTACTAGGTGGTACTAGATGGTTCTATATCGTACTAGGTGGTACTAGATGGTTCTATATCGTACTAGGTGGTACTAGATGGTACTAGATGGTTCTATATCGTACTAAATGGTACTAGATGGTTCTATACTGTACTAGATGGTACTAGATGGTACTAGATGGTTCTATACCGTACTAGGTGGTACTAGATGGTTCTATACCGTACTAGATGGTACTAGATGGTTCTATACTGTACTAGGTGGTACTAGATGGTTCTATATCGTACTAGGTGGTACTAGATGGTTCTATACTGTACTAGATGGTACCAGATGGTTCTATACCGTACTAGGTGGTACTAGATGGTTCTATACCGTACTAGATGGTACTAGATGGTTCTATACCGTACTAGGTGGTACTAGATGGTTCTATACCGTACTAGGTGGTACTAGATGGTTCTATACCGTACTAGGTGGTACTAGATGGTTCTATACCGTACTAGATGGTACTAGATGGTTCTATACCGTACTAGGTGGTACTAGATGGTTCTATACCGTACTAGGTGGTACTAGATGGTTCTATACCGTACTAGGTGGTACTAGATGGTTCTATACCGTACTAGATGGTACTAGATGGTTCTATACCGTACTAGGTGGTACTAGATGGTTCTATACCGTACTAGGTGGTACTAGATGGTTCTATACCGTACTAGGTGGTACTAGATGGTTCTATACTGTACTAGATGGTACTAGATGGTACTAGATGGTTCTATACCGTACTAGATGGTACTAGATGGTTCTATACTCGAGGTGCGTCTCACCGGTGCAAGGCGGAGAAGAGGCTGCTGGGGGCCAACATGAGGGGGCCCCTGGGCAGGATGGCCCCCCCGTCGTTCACCCACTTCAGGTAGTCGCGCGTCATGTCTGCCATGCCGATGGCCCGCGCCGAGCAGTACAGGAACTTATAGCCGTTCCTGAGGGGGGGGGGGGGGATTATTCATGTTGTCATGGTGACGACCCGTCCATAACGCCCGCCCAGTATCACCAATCTATCAATAGAAGAAAAGGTGATGTGTGATTGGACCAGAGACTCACTGGTGCACCAGGTGGTAGAGTTTAGCGATGCCGCGGTGAGTCCAGTCCTTCCCCAGCTGGGGCAGGATGTGACCAAACACATCGGACCTGGGGACAGGAAGTGTGACAGGGACAGTGAGCAAGCCCCTCCTTCCCAGATGCATTCAGTATGACTCATATGATCAGCATCGTAACAACAACAGAAGAGTCTGGAACCAACAGAAGTTTCTAGAACCAACAGAAGAGTCTGGAACCAACAGAAGTTTCTAGAATCAACAGAAGAGTCTGGAACCAACAGAAGAGTCTGGAACCAACAGAAGGGTCTGGAACCAACAGAAGAGTCTGGAACCAACAGAAGGGTCTGGAACCAACAGAAGAGTCTGGAACCAACAGAAGGGTCTGGAACCAACAGAAGGGTCTGGAACCCAGCTGCAGCCGGGTCCAGAAGGCTCCCTACCTGGTGATGGTGCCGTCGATGTCTGAGACGATGACGTGGTCGTCCCAGCTCCACAGGTGGATGCTGCCCTGGCAGCGGCATGTGCCCTGGTACTGGGTGGTGATGCTGAAGGTCATGTCGTTAGGCCCCTCCCTCAGCCTCAGGCTGGCCTATCAGGATGCGGCAACACAATTAGCACGTGAGTTACATTTCTAACAATACAAACGTAAACAACATGGAACACGATTCATTTCTTTCATATTTGGCATTCAAACACGTATGTTTCCGGTTGTTGAATAACAAGACATTAAGATGTCTCTTACTATCTGTTGAGATGAGAGGCGGAGTGACTTCCTGTAGGAGGGGCCAGGGGGGGGGCCTCCGGTCTGCAGGCGCTCAGTGAGCAATGCTGCCATCTCCGGGGGCGGAGCCACAGAGTTCAGCTCCTTGGACTCGTCCTCGCTGGAGCTGTCTTCCAGCCTGCGACCCAGGGAACACGGTTCGATTCCCGGTGTCCAAGTAGTAGTTTGACAAAATGCTTCATTGCCACAAGAGGGCAGTGCAGGACAGACGTAGAATGGAGATCATGGACCTTATGCCTAAACCTGACCACTTTACCATTTTACCCAAACCTAACCATAATCTTCTTTACCAAAACATAACCATACTAATGCATTATGGGTAATGTGTGTTGACTCACTGAGTAGCGGGGGCCAGTAGCGGGGGGGAGGGGCTCTCCAGGGTCTGAGAGTCCGGACTGGACTGCTTGAACTCCACCGACTGTAGAGAGAAGAGTCTGTATCAGGGCTGTAGAGTCTGTATCAGGTCTGTAGGGTCTGTATCAGGGCCTGTAGAGTCTGTATCAGGGCTGTAGAGTCTGTATCAGGGCTGTAGGGTCTGTATCAGGTCTGTAGAGTCTGTATCAGGGCTGTAGAGTCTGTATCAGGTCTGTAGAGTCTGTATCAGGGCTGTAGAGTCTGTATCAGGTCTGTAGGGTCTGTATCAGGGCTGTAGAGTCTGTATCAGGTCTGTAGGGTCTGTATCAGGTCTGTAGAGTCTGTATCAGGTCTGTAGAGTCTGTATCAGGGCTGTAGAGTCTGTATCAGGGCTGTAGAGTCTGTATCAGGTCTGTAGGAGTCTGTATCAGGGCTGTAGAGTCTGTATCAGGTCTGTAGAGTCTGTATCAGGTCTGTAGGTCTGTATCAGGGCTGTAGAGTCTGTATCAGGTCTGTAGGGTCTGTATCAGGTCTGTAGGGTCTGTATCAGGTCTGTAGAGTCTGTATCAGGTCTGTAGAGTCTGTATCAGGTCTGTAGAGTCTGTGTCAGGTCTGTAGGGTCTGTATCAGGTCTGTAGAGTCTGTATCAGGTCTGTAGAGTCTGTATCAGGTCTGTAGGGTCTGTATCAGGTCTGTAGGGTCTGTATCAGGTCTGTAGAGTCTGTATCAGGTCTGTAGAGTCTGTATCAGGTCTGTAGAGTCTGTATCAGGTCTGTAGAGTCTGTATCAGGTCTGTAGAGTCTGTATCAGGTCTGTAGAGTCTGTATCAGGTCTGTAGGGTCTGTATCAGGTCTGTAGAGTCTGTGTCAGGTCTGTAGGGTCTGTATCAGGTCTGTAGGTCTGTATCAGGTCTGTAGAGTCTGTGTCAGGTCTGTAGGGTCTGTATCAGGTCTGTAGGGTCTGTATCAGGTCTGTAGGGTCTGTATCAGGTCTGTAGAGTCTGTATCAGGTCTGTAGAGTCTGTATCAGGTCTGTAGGGTCTGTATCAGGTCTGTAGAGTCTGTATCAGGTCTGTAGGGTCTGTATCAGGTCTGTAGAGTCTGTGTCAGGTCTGTAGGGTCTGTATCAGGTCTGTAGAGTCTGTGTCAGGTCTGTAGGGTCTGTATCAGGTTC
>PIJE02007804.1:7500-11727 GCA_002895965.2 Coryphaenoides rupestris | reverse complement strand
ACACACACACACACACACACACACACACACACGCACACACACACACACACACACACACACACACACACACACACACACACTGCCAGCCAGCTGTATGTGTCTCAACCATTTACATTTAAAGACACCAAACACAGCACATAGGCCGACCACATAATGCTAGGCTGCTACTTTATTTATACAGTGAGTGGACATAGCCGCCTAAACACAACTAAAACTAAAATGGAGAACAGTCGCAAGATTTTTCTGATGAGCATTAAGTAGCACCTGTTAAAGTGATTTAATAATAATAATAATTTCCCATAAGCACTTTTATTTTCCAGTTAGAGGGTCTAAACTATTGCCTAACCGCTCTCGGATGTCAGAAAGTCCATTCGGTGTCGCGGTACGATGGCGCCCTCTAGCGGATACACGGAGAACCGCACCTCTGCGATCGCATTTCTTCACAATGTATATTATAGTCAGTCATTTGCAGCATGGGCCTAATATTAGATTGCATGGGGTTAAATAAAAAAAACAACTTGATGACACAACTTGATTGGTCCTGCAACATGTTGGTGTGTTTATTCTACTGGAGTCTGTAATCTCTCGGCATTTTGCTGCTGGGATGTGATGCAGAGGCCTACTGATAAGACCATAGGCCAACACATAGCAAGCAGGCCTACAGTCTCATAGTCTTACTTAGGATAGTTTGATCAATAACAGGACGGAAACATAGCTGTAGCCCAATACACGCTTTATTTATTTGTATTTAGGCTACTTATTTCATAGCAATGTTATTAATGAATTGTTATGTGTGTGTGTGTGTGTGTGTAAGTAAGTAAGATTTTATTTATGTATTTTTAACAAAGTGTGACAAAGTGCTGCACAAGAGATATAAATACAATACAGAATACATACAGATCAATACAATGCACAATAAAACATACATACATACATACATACATACAGGCCATAAACAAAAGATTAATTACAGCGTGTGTGTGTGTGTGTGTTTATTTGTATTTTCTATTTCCTTGCAAATGACAATCAGCTTGATGTGAATTATAAATAAGGTTGCATATAGCCATCACAAGCAGTTAAATGTCATTCATAAAATAGGACGTGATTTCGTCAGATCTAAGTTCTCGGTATTGAAATTGTTGTGTTAGTCTATGTAGGCTGAAGAAAATATAATTTGTCTTTTGTATTCATGCAAATAAACACGAAGACATATATATATATATATATATATATATGCTGTATATAGACATAAAGGCCTTATAACGGTCTGACTCCAGAATGCATTCCTCTGTTTGGTCACCAGATGGCACCGCGCTCCACTGGGTGGTCTAAACTCACGTCCCCATCCGAGGGGGTCCGGGCCATGTCTGACACGGGACATGTCTCCTCTCCTCCTCTATTCCTCCTCTCTCTCTTCCTCTTCGCCTCTCATCTCCTCCTCTCCTCCTCTCCTCATCCTCTCCTCCTCCCTTCCTTCACCTCTCCTATTTTGCTAATCTCCTGTGCTCCCCTCCTCCTCCTCCTCCTCCTCCCTTCCTCCTCTCCTCCTCCTCCTCCTCCTCCTCCTCCTCCTCCTCCTCGGGTTATTGGAACCACACAACGCGCGGCGCGCCTGGTTCCAATGTGGCGACATGCGTGATGCATTTAGCCAATCATCAGAGGCAGGATGTGTGCGGGGATACCCCGACTATAAGGGCCCCCGTCATTACACGCAAACAACCAGGGGTCTTCCAACAACACCGAGCGCTCCTCTCCATCCCACCCAACCCAAGGCCCCTCCCCCCCTCTTCCTTCCACCCCCCCCCCCCCCTCCTCTCCCAGGGGGAAATCAAATGCTAAATTGTCTTTGACGGTTTTGGACGGCAGTGCGTGGTCGACTGTTGCAGCACAGAACATGTTTCATATTTACGTATGTTTATTGTTGTTTATTTACGTATGTATATTTATATCAATATATCATAACAACAATTTTAGCATATTTGAATATGTGGGAGAAGGGGGTTATATATTATAAGATACAATTATTATTGATGTTATTAGACCTATTTTGTGGTATTTATGGATAATGTGGGATTATTATAATCCAAATATAGAGTATTATAATTATGCACACGTCTATATAAATGTACAAGTCAACAATACCTTATTTTAAAACTAACTAAAATAATGGATTTTAGGCCAATATTGGGTGAATGTTTTTTTTCCTTCTAATACCCAAATATATATATATATATATATATATATATATATACATATGGATAGACGTGAATATTGTTGAATACGCTGTTGTAATTTACTGTCACTTGATGAGGTTGTGACTGATATTGAGAGACTTGAGGACTTTTATTACTCCGACTTTTCCCAATACTTAAGTACGTTTAAGTGCGATTTCTTGTGCTTGTTTTTGAACGAACCTATTTAAGAGTTTTCTTGTAATCCGTTCACTTGAAAACACATCTCAAAACTTTCTGTGACCGAATTTCTACTGGCTTTCCATTAAAGCCCAATTAGACAGACACACAACACAATACGCCCAGATATGTGTGACTCTTGTATGTCACTACAGTATGTGCCACTACAACTACATTAAATCATTCAAGTGATCTCATGTGTATTTGTCAACAAATCTATCTTATCTTAGACAAGTGTGGGGCGTGTTTTTTTTTATTCTTCCCTTGCAGTCAACAGTCGATGCACACGTCTGTTATTATGTTATATTATTTAACATTTACATTACCACCGTCACAAACCCCATTTAAGCACACAATCCGGCTTTATTGGTCCTCTATACGCCGTGCGCTCGTCGAACCCGTGACCGTCTTTATGTGCCGCCATCTGGCGAAGCGCGCCGTGCGTAATTACGCGCACACGAACCTTTACGCGCGGTGTTACATTTTTACATACATTAAGATGGACGGGTTTACGGTCCGACCGTCCGTACGCAGGGGGCCCCAAGAGGCCTTCTGTGGTACCCCGAGCCTCGTCTCCATTGGTCAGGAGGAGGCTTCACGTCATGATGACATCACCACACACACACACACACACACACACACACACACACACACACACACACACACACACACACACACACACACACACACACACACACACACACACACACACACACACACACACACACACACACAGACACACACAGACACACACACCCCGCTGCTGCTGCTGCTGCTGCTGCTGCAGGTCTAATAATAAGACAGAGTTTACTGTGATGTCGGACGTCTTCGCAGAGAGCCGCGTTACGCTGTCGGGAACATCGGGCGGTCCCGGACACATTCTCCGCATATTTGTATTTTCCTACTGGAGGATTAAACCGGACCCCCTTGGATCCACTTTGGCTCCAACCAAAGTTTGTTCCTTCTGGTCCCTGGGAGGAGGAGGAGGAGGAGGAGGATTCCTGCAGGAGCTCCACTCCAGGGTTGGGTGCTTTTTGTGAATGGAGACTTTTACTTCTCACGCGTAAACGTCTTCCCGCCGCGCCGCGAGGAGACCGTGCAGCCTCCCTGTCGCTCCCGCCACCTGCAGGTGACCGTCGGCCCGCGGGACATCTCGGCGACTATGACCCTGGACGTGGAGGAGGACCTCATGGAAGACACGGACATCGACGTGGTGGGAGAGGGGCTGCGGGACAGCGGAGACGCTCCCGTCCTCCCGGTGATGGACGAGACCCGGACCTCCGTGGAGTCCAGCGGGGACCGAGAGGGGGGCTACGGTCCTCCTCCGCCCGCCAAGACAAACAAGGGTCCCGCGGCGGTGAAGCCCCCCTACTCGTACATAGCGCTGATCACCATGGCGATCCTGCAGAGCCCCAAGAAGCGGCTGACACTCAGCGAGATCTGCGACTTCATCGGCCGCCGCTTCCCCTATTACCGCGAGAGGTTCCCGCGTGGCAGAACTCCATCAGGCACAACCTGTCACTCAACGACTGCTTCGTCAAGATGCCCCGGGAGCCCGGGAACCCCGGCAAGGGCAACTACTGGACCCTGGACCCCAACTCCTCCGACATGTTCGAGAACGGAAGCTTCTTGCGGCGGCGCAAGAGGTTCAAGCGGCAGCACTTCCGCTTCGGCGGCTTCCAGAGCTTCCCGCTGGCCGGCGGGGGGTGCGGGGGGGTGGGGGGCCCGGCGGGGCTGCACCCGCTCCCGGGGCTGGACATTTACCCGCTGGGGTTTCAGCAGCACCACCCGCACCACCCGCACCACCAGCACCACC
>PIJE02007803.1:10000-11734 GCA_002895965.2 Coryphaenoides rupestris | reverse complement strand
CCATTAGCTAAAAAACAACATGCTATCCACACACACACACACACACACACGCACACATACGCGGTACCCATGGTAACACACGGTATCCCAGCAGCCCTTGGGGGCCGGGGCTGGGGATGCAGCAGGTCCAGGCGTGACGTTGGACCATGTGTCCTCCACTAGCGGCCCCTCTGTGGCTCCTCTGTGGCCCCCGGGTCATGCGTGCTCATCAGAATCAATGCACAGCGGTGGGGCCCACAAGGTCAGAGAGAGAGAGAGAGAGAGAGAGAGAGAGAGAGAGAGAGAGAGAGAGCAGAGAGAGGGAGGGGGAGAGAGCAGAGAGAGAGGAGAAGAGAGAGGGAAGAGGAGAGAGAGGAGAGGAAGAGAGAGAGAGAGAGAGAGAGGAGAGGAGAGATGGAGGAGAGAGAGAGAGAGAGGAGAGAGAGAGAGAGAGGGAGAGAGAGAGAGAGAGAGAGAGGGGAGAGGTGGAGAGGGATTGACAGAGACAGAGAGATAAGTCAAAGGTGTATATACAGTATATTTATACCCATTGGTTTTATCTATAGCATGTATAGGCGGCTGTGTGTGTGTGTGTGTGTGTGTGTGTGTGTGTGTGTGTGTGTGTGTGTGTTTGTGTGTGTGTGTGTGTGTGTAGGCTGTATGCGTGGGCAGTCTACAGTTTCCTCAGCTGCAACACCTTATCCCTCTATATATACATATATATATATATATATATATATATATATATATATATATAATATATGTCAAGATCATTAATTATTCACATGATGGATTTATTTGACACGCGCTTTGACAGCTGGCAGATGTTAATTGATTGTAAATGAATAACTGTTCACTAACTTTTAAACTCAAACATCATTACACCATATGGCACACGCTTTCAATAGCATGTGTGTGTGTGTGTGTGTGTGTGTGTGTGTGTGTGTGTGTGTGTGTGTGTGTGTGTGTGTGTGTGTGTGTGTGTGTCTGTGTGTGTGTGCGTGTGTGCGTGTGTGTGTGCGTGTGTGTGCATAACACAAGCCCTCGTTCACAGTGGTTGGTTCACAAACAAAGATATCAGAATAACATTTATGGTAAAGTCAGGAGTTGCTGTGCAGGACCAGGGCCTCTGGCACTATCTCTACCCTCTCTCTCTCTCTCTCACTCTCTCTCTCTCTCTCTCTCTCTCTCTCTCTCTCTCTCTCTCCTCTCTCTCTCTCTCTCTCTCTCTCTCTCTGTCTCTCTCTCTCCCTCTCTCTCTCTCTCTCTCTCTCTCCCTCTCTCTCTCTCTCTCTCTCTCTCTCTCTCTCTCTCTCTCTCTCTCTCTCCCTCTCTCTCCTCTCTCTCTCTCTCTCTCCCTCTCCATGTATGTCTCTCTCCCTGCCTCTCTCTCTCGCACCGTATCTCTCTTGAACCAACTCTCTCTCAATTCAAATGAATTCATCTCAGTGTATCGTGTCTCCGTGTGCTTTATTAGCCCGCCGCGCGTCCAAGTGTGCGTCGCTGCGGCCGTTAACGGGGGGATGACATCACGCCGGCCCCTAACAACGGGTAATAACGACCATAACCACGGCGATAAAAAACAACATGGCTACCAACATGGAGAAACAACATAAACAGGAGTTGTGGCTTCTCCGGGACTCTGCTCCTGATGTCCTGTTTATGACGCAGCTGTCCGGCCTGCAGAGCGCACCACAAACCACCGCAAACCACCACAAACCACTGGTTATTAGCAGGCAGGAGTGTGTGTGTGCG
>PIJE02007802.1:5000-11735 GCA_002895965.2 Coryphaenoides rupestris | reverse complement strand
CACCAGACTTGCCCTCCAATGGTACTCACACATCGCCAAAGGATTTAAAGTACACTCATTCCAATTACAGGCCTCGAATAGAAAGTCCTGTCAACTGACTCCGAGCTTATCATCTCTATCCAGCTCCACTACACCACCACGTGAACGTCCACTCGAGGTACACAGACTCATCTGGCACGCGCCTGCTGCCTTCCTTGATGTAGATACGCCATTTCAATCAGGCTCCCTCCTATCAGAACGAACCCTGATCTCCACACGATTTCCCAGTAGCACTACACCCACTAGCAGTAGGCCACACACATAGACGTTACCCAGCCGAAGTCTGAACTAGGGCAGACATTCGAATGAGTCCGTCGCGAAGCCGCGACGAGAGCAGAACACGACATCCGGACAACCCAAGGTTATCTAGAGTCAACCAAACAGGCCGGGGGCCACCACGTGGGGGCAGCAACCACCGCACGGGTTTTCCAGGTACTGAATAAACTAGCGAGCACCACCATGCACCCCGGAAAGTCAGAACACTACGTTTGACACATCGTATGTAGCTCTAGAAATTGCCAAGTTATCCAAGTAGCGGGGACGAGATCAAAAGGAACCATAACTGATTAATGAGCCATTCGCAGTTTCCACTTTCCAGCCGGTGGACTTATACACATACATGGCTTAAACTTTGCAGAGACATAGGCATTATGCTACAACTACGAGCACGGAATCACCCACACCAGGATGGCCTCTTCACTCCCGACTGGGAGAATTTTCGGCCGCAGACACGTCAAGAACAAGAGTGCCATAACCTGTCTGTGTGTGTGTACCTGTGTGCTATCGGTGGTGTGTGTGTGTGTGTGTGTGTCTGTGTGTGTGTGTGTGTGTGTGTGTGTGTGTGTGTGTGTGTACCGTGTGTCCTGTGTGTGTGTGTACCTGTGTGTACGGTGTGTGTGTCGTGTGCGTGTGTGTGTGTCTGTGTGTGTTGTGTGTGTGTGTGTGTACCTGTGTGTGTGTGTGTGTGTGTGTGTGTACTGTGTGTGTTGTGTGTGTGCTGTGCTGTGTGTGTTGTGTGTGTGTGTGTGGTGTGTGTGCGTAAGTATAGTGCCATAAAGCAGAGGTGATCAGAATGTGTTAACATTACCGTTTTAATGTGTGTGTTTCTGTAATTGGCCGTGTGTGTGTGGTGTGTGTTGTGTGTGTGTGTGTGTAATCTTGTGTGTATGTGTGCTTATTATGGTGTGTGTTCTTGTCAGTCTGTGTGTGTGTGTGTGGCGCGCACGTGCGAATATCCACGGCGGCATAAACTCGGTGAGTTAATAAACTTGAGAGACATTAACCGCGGCTCCGCCGATTGGTCGACTGCCATTTAATTTGTCAACACGTCTTATTGGTGCTTCTGGAAGGCTGGCCGCCGGTATTTACAGCCTGGCCGTCGTATTTTACCGCCTGGCGCGCCGCTGGTATGACGCCGGTCGGTTTTTAGGCGGGTGCGGGAAGAGGCTGGAAGCAGATAACGTTACGTCACCGTCGAGGAAGAGGAGGAGGATGAGGAGGAGGAAGAGGACGAGGAGGAGTCAGCCTCCGGTTTACATATTGATGCGAGGATCAAGGATGTTAGGATCCTGGGATGCTAGGGATGTTAAAGGATGCTAGGGATGCTAGGAAATGTTAGGATGCTAGGAGCCTAGGAATGTTGGGATGCAGATGCTAGGATGTTAGGATGTTAGGATGCTAGGATGTTAGGATGCTAGGATGTTAGGATGTTAGGATGCTAGGATGCCAGGATGCTAGGATGTTAGGATGTTAGGATGTCTAGGATGCTAGGATGTTAGGATGTTAGGATGTTAGGCGATGCTAGGAATGCCCAGATGCTAGGAAGTTAGATCGTTAGGATGCTAGGATGTTAGGATGCTAAGATGTTAGGTGTGAGCACATGATTGGTGATCTTACACTGTCCCGCTACCGATCCCCATGTCCCATGTTAGGATGGTTAGGATCGCTAGGATGCCAGGATGCCAGGATGCTACGGAATGTTGGATGTTAGGATGTTAGGATGCTCGGCATGTTAGGATGCTAGATGTTAGGATGTTAGGAGTTTAGGATGTTAGGATGCTAGGATGCCAGGCATGCCTAGGATGTTAGGCATGTTAGGATCTAGGATGCTAGGATGTTCAGGATGTTAGGGATGGCCAGGATGCTTAGGATGCTATGGATGCGTTAGGATGCTAAGGATGTTAGGATGTTAGGATGGTTAGGATGGCTAGGATGCTAAGATGTTGGATGTTTAGATGTTAGGATGTTAGGATTGCTAGGGATGTAGGGATGCTAGGATGTCAGGAATCTAGGATTTAAGATGCTGGATGCTAGATGCTAGGATGTAAGGATGCTAGGATGCTAGGATGTTAAGATGCTAGGGAATGTTAAGGATGTTAGGATGCTAGGATGCTAGGATGCTCGGATGCCAGGATGCGATGCAAGGATGGTTAGGATGTAGGATGCTAGGAATGTTAGGATGCTAGGATGTTAGGAATGCTCGGTTGTAGGATGTTAGGATGTAGATGCTAGATGCTAGGATGCTCGGATGCCAGAATGCCAGGGAGCTAGGATGCTAGGATGTTAGGAGTTAGGATTGTTAGATGCTTAGGATGCAGGCATGCTAGCACGCTAGGATGCTAGGATGTTAGGATGTTAGGATGCTAGGATGCTAGGATGCTAGGATGCTAGGATGTTAGGATGCTAGGATGCTAGGATGCTAGGATGTTAGGATGCTAGTGGCGATGCACGGCGGAATGTGCAAGAGAATCCTACAGATAACTTGAGTTGGACGGATCAGAATCAGAATATTTACGATATTTACAGGAAACAAAACAGCAGGAAATGGAAATACAAAAACAAATATATAAAAGGCAGCTCGAAGAAAATGGTTAAAGAAATATAGAAAAAAGTAATTGAATAAGGTGAGTACAACAGTATGTATGTACAGTTTAAATATGTTAGACAGTGTGTATGTACAGTAATGTATCAGTGATGTATTACAGTAATGTACAGTATGTATGCTGCAGTATGTATGTTAGTAGTATGTACAGTATGATGTACAGTGTGTATGGTACAGTAATGACAGTTGTAGAGTGTGTATGTACAGTAAGTGTTCAACATATGCTATACAGTATGTATGCTCGTGGTTAGTACATATCAGTCGACAATTCGAGATCACTGTTGGTTTTGAATCGCTTCACCCATAGCATCAGCAAGCTCCAAAACTGGTTGTATGCTTACACCGCTATGTATTTTGCAGCAAAAGCCCTTTTTTTTTTTTTTGGAGATTTCAACAATTCTGAGACGTTTTGTGTTTGTGTTTCTTCACTTTGTTTCCTCGCCGTTGTTTGTTGTGGACGCCGGAAAGTCCAGCGTCGCCGTTAATAACCGCTGCTGGCTGGCTGACTGGTTCTGTTACGATGGACATGAACTGGAAACTCGAGGCGCGCGCGAAGAAAAATACGTCGGCATTCCTCGCTGCTTCTGACCGCCGAAGGAGAAGAGAGGGAGGTCGAGGAACGCCTTCCGAAAGCCAAACGTCGTCGGTCTTCCGGCGGCGTCGGGCGAAAGGCTTCGAAGTCCCGCGCGTTCCGTGTCATTTAAGCGGGGGAAGCGCGCGGACGGCGGATCCCGGCGGCGCGACAAAGAGTGCTGTTTAAGCCGAGCGCAATGGCACGCAACGCAACGACAACGCAACACACCTCCTTCCCTCGCTTTATCGGCGGGTAAAAAAGTCGAGCGAGAAGCCAAGAGCTGAGGCGTGCAGCTGGCAATGTATAACCAACCCCCCCCCCCCCCACCCCGCGGTGGAGAAGAAACACGCCGAGGGTCTCCCTCGGCCGACAGACGAACAATGAAACGCACGCGACAGGGGCGGCGATTTAGTTCAATTTAGCGTTCGACAGAGAGACACACACACACACACACCACACGCACAACACACACCACACAACACACCACACACGACAGCCCGCCACACCACACCACACACACACACACACACACACACACACACGCGCACACACACACGCAGTCCGTCTGTTTTGCTCCGGCGGGTAAAACGAACCGCCGGCCGGACGATGTAGGCGTTCTCTCCGGGCGACGCACGTCGGCGAGGGCTCGTCTGTCGGCGGCCGGGCGGTACGGAGGACGGCAGCGGTAGAGCTTCCGCCGACCTGCGGAGTCGACGACGGCGGGTCAAATGAAAGAGTCGCGGTTGGCTTTAACGCGACAAGGTAACGGCAGAGTCGCTCGATGTGGTGCGCGAGCGGCGTCAGGTAAAGGCCCTTCTGAACAGACATGGCAAATAGATAACTACAAAATGAAATAAAGAAGAAGAGAAATGTGGTGGGATGCGTGGTGTGGTGGTGGTGATGGTTGGTGGTGGTGGTTGGTGATGGTGTGATGGTGAGGTGGTTGGTGTGGTGGTGGATGGTGGTGAACCCTAACCCTAACCCTGGTAATATTTAGAATAATACACGTAATACGTCTTTATACTGTATATAGAATGAGTAACGTACGAATAGAATACACAGTCCTATTTCTGATGATGAATGATTTTTGGACACGTGATGTTTTATCATCCATCTGTCCTAACCCATCGTCCGTCGTCTGTTGTACTGTCTGCCCTGTCTTCTTCTGTCTGTGGTGACTGTCTCTCTGCATATTCATTGTATTTTACAGCCCGATGAGTCAAAACCAACCAACCTCCACCACACCACCACCACCACCCACACACCACGGAGCTAAAAAAATAGCAATCAGTAAACTAATAGATAGTAGCAGCAAACATGTTGATGATAAAGTATAGTATAAAGATAAAGATAAAGATAGTGACCAGACCAGTAACAGACCAGTACAGTACAGAACCAGTAGCCTGTGAGTTCGCATTAATTGAAGGTCTAATCCCTTGTAAGTGAGTGTAATTGGGACCTGTTGGTGAGGCCAGGTGGAGGCCAATTAAGCCAGCACAACAGCACGTCACACACACACACACAGTAACCACACCACAACACTACAAAACTCACACACACACAACAGTACCAAGTACACACACACCACAGTACACGCAGTAATCACACACACACACACAAACACACGACACACACACACACACACACACACTGCCCACGACACTTTGCACTTTTCCAGGCGGGGGTGGTGGGGTGTGGGGGGTGGTGGTGGGACGGTGGGGGGGGCGTCGCGGGCACATCGAGCAGGCCGAAACTCGTCGGGCGGGTAACTACTCACTACCCCTTATCAATACGGATGAGAGGAGATTGAGCGATCGTCGGGGTGCGATATCGACCCGCTGCCCGGACCCCCAACGTCATAAATGTGAGGACACACACACACACGCACACACCACACACACCAGTACACACACGTACACGACACACGTACACACACACACACACACATCACACTCTCTCGCCCTGGCTGGAAGTTTTAGCTCACAAGCCTTGAGTGTCTGGGGAGCTGAGACTATTAAAATTCTCTGAGGTGGGAAGCGGTCCGGTGACAGCTTGATTCACCGGCGCCCGCGTCGTACGTCTCGACCGCCTCCAACTGGATCCCTCGCGCGCGCGTGTGTGTGTGTGTGTCAGTGTGTGTGTGTGTGTTTGTGTTTGTGTGTGGTGTGGGATGTGTGTGTGTGCCGTGAGAGGCGATGTGTCAGCGACATCGTCTATAGAAGAGAGAGAGAGAGAGAGAGAGAGAGAGAGAGAGAGTCACGAGTTCACCAACATGCCAGCGACTTCGACAAGTTAGCCCTCGCTGACTACCTCACGCCTCCCTTTCCCCCTCCCCTCTCTCTCTCTCTCTCTTCTCCTCTCCCCACCCGTATCTTTTCTCTCTCTTCCTCCCGCCTACGTCTCTCCCTCTCTCCCCGCCCTTCTTTCTCGCTCTCTTTCCTCTCTTCTCTCCTCCGCACGGTTACCCACTCTCTCCATCCGCTCTCTCCCTTCTCCCCACCCTCCCTCCCTCCCTCCCTCCCATCCCTCCCTCCTTTACTCCCTCCCTCCTCCTCTCTTTCCCCCCTCCCTCCCTCCTCCTCCTCCCCCTCCCTCCCTCTCCCTCCCCTCCTCCTGCCCTCTCTCCTCTCTCCCTCTCTCCTCCTCCCCGTCCCTACCGTCCTCCCCATCCCTTCCTCCTCTTCTCCTCCTCTCCTCCTCCCTCCCCTCCTCTCCCTCTCTCCCCTCTCCCTCCCTCCGTCCTCCCTCTCTCCCTCTCTCCCTCCCCCCCATCCTCCTCCCTCACTCTCCCTCCTCCCTCCACCCTCTCCTTTGTCCTCGCTCTTCCCTCTCTCCTCCTCCCTCCTCCGTCCCTCTCCCTCCTCTCCTCCCTCCCTCCCTCCCTCCCTCCCTCGTCCTCCTCTCTCCCTCCGTCCTCCCTCTCTCCCTTCCCTCCCCTCTTCCCCTCTCCTCCCCCTCCTCCCTCCCCTCCTCCCTCCCTCCCCTTCTCCCTCTCCCTCTCTCCCTCCCTCTCTCCCTCCCTCTCTCCCTCCCTCCCTCCCTCTCTCCCTCTCTCCCTCCCTCCCTCCCTCTCTTCCTCTCTCCCGCTTGTGATGTCACTAGAGGGCAGTCTGTTAATGTCTGTCAATATGTCTGAAGACTCTCAAGCGTCTCCTCACGCTCACTCCGTCCAAAACGATGTTCACTTCCAACGTCGATATGAGAAATCATTCTCACATTCATCCTCCCCGGCCTCACCTGC
>PIJE02007799.1:5000-7500 GCA_002895965.2 Coryphaenoides rupestris | reverse complement strand
TGTGCTCGTGTGCGTGTGCTCGTGTGTGTGTGCTCGTGTGTGTGTGCTCGTGTGTGTGTGCTCGTGTGTGTGCTCGTGTGCGTGTGCTCGTGTGTGTGCTCGTGTGTGTGTGCTTGTGTGTGTGCTCGTGTGCGTGTGCTCATGTGTGTGCTCGTGTGCGTGTGCTCGTGTGTGTGTGCTCGTGTGTGTGCTCGTGTGTGTGCTCGTGTGTGTGTGCTCGTGTGTGTGTGCTCGTGTGCGTGTGCTCGTGTGTGTGTGCTCGTGTGTGTGCTCGTGTGCGTGTGCTCGTGTGTGTGCTCGTGTGTGTGTGCTCGTGTGTGTGTGCTCGTGTGTGTGCGCGTGCATCTGCAGAAAGTGGGACGTGGGGCAGCTCACCGTAGCTCCGCCCCCCCCCCTCCGCTGGGAGCCACGCGCCAATTAACGTGCCGTAAGAAAAAATTATAATAATAATAAATAAAACTTACAGTCAGCAAAAAAAACTGGCAAATGAAGAGAGCGGTTGGTTTATTAGGCCGATTCCTATAGTGGGGTTAGGGCTAGGGTTAGGGTTTAGGAGGGTTAGGGCTAGAAGGGTTTAGGGGTAGGGGGTTAGGGCTAGGGCTAAGGAGAGGTTAGGGGGTTAGCGCGAGGGGGTTAGGGCTACAGAAGGGTTAGGAGTTAGGGGGTTAGGGTAGGGGGTTAGGGTTAGGAGGGGTTACGGGGGTTTACGGGCTATGGGTTTAGGAGGAGAGGGTTAGGATTAGGGTTAGGGTTAGGCGTGTAGGAGATCCTACCACGCTCTTCTCCGTTCGGTCTCCCCGGGTGCCAAGTCCCAGGCTCCAAGAGGCGGCGGTTCTGGACCCCCTGTTACTTCGGCGGGGGGGGGGCATGCCAGCCTGGTGTGTTGGGTGGGGGGAGCGGGTGTTTGGTCAGATTGGGGGCAATTTCGACCCCGGGGGGACAAAAGAGACAAAAACAAGCTGTTCAAGAATGTTTAGTTCAGTCTATAAAGTAATAGCGCAGTAAAAAAACCCAACATAAAATACCATGATTGGTATGTTTTCCAGTAACTTACAGTGAGTTACAAATTTTAAAATAAATGACAATAATCAAAGCAAAATACAACGGGGGAGGGGGTCCAAGCTCAGTGTTGCCTCCCACCCACCCGCCTAGAACCGCCCATGCAACTTCCACGACCCCCCGCCCCCCCCCCCCCCCCCCAACCCCCGGCCGGCCACTCGCCGCCACCTGACGTCCCGGTAATATTCACCACCATCACCAGTCAAGACGGTTCAGAGAGGCTGTGTGTGTGTGTGTGTGTGTGTGTGTGTGTGTGTGTGTGTGTGTGTGTGTGTGAGAGAGAGAGAGACAGAGAGAGAGACAGAGAGACAGAGAGAGAGACACAGAGAGACACAAAGAGAGCGAGAGAGAGAGAGAGGAGAGAGAGGGAGGGGGGGGTGGGGGGGGGTGGGGGGGAGCCTCCTCGCTCTGGCTTTTGCACCTGTCTCTCTCTCTCTCTCTCTCTCTCTCTCTCTCTCTCTCTCTCTCTCTCTCTCTCTCCGTTGTCGAGCCGGGCGAGCGCAGATAAGCGCACACACACACACACACACACACACAGAGCCGGAGCGGAGAGGGAGAGGAGCAGAGAGAGAGAGCGAGAGAGAGAGAGAGGGGGAGTGACAAGAGCGACGGACGCTCGCTTTATTTGTCAGGCGGAGCTCAGCGGTGGAGCCTAATACACACACACACGCACACACACACGCACACACACACACACACGCGCACACACACACGCACACATGACTTCAGCATACAGTCTGGATTTTCTGCCCGATATGATGCTCGTACCCGCGGACAGAATGTGAGTTGATCTTCCTCTTCTCCTCCTCTTCTCTTCTCCTCTTGTGTGTGTGTCTGTCTGTCTGTCTGTCTGTCTGTCTGTGTGTGTGCGTGTGTGTGTGTGCGTGTGTCTGTCTGTGTGTCTGTGTGTGTCTGTGTGTGTGTGTGTGTGTGTGTGTATGCATGTGCGGTTCAGGTTGTGCGCTTTTTTCCTCCGCATATATCGACGCTCTGTCGCTTAATTCCCAGGAGCCCTTATAATGAGAACGGTGTGTGTGTGCATGTGTGTGTGCATGTGTGTGTGCGTGCGTGCACGTGTGTGTGTGTGTGCATGTGTGTGTCCCCCCCCCCCGCCATGCATATTTATTGACAATGTTTCTAAAAGCTTAAACAAAAATCCTATTTGGTTATTCGACTCGTTGACTAGATGCAGGATTTCATTCTGGAGATGCCACGAAAGTCGTGCAAATTTAGTAGCGTATGTGTATATGTGGATGTGTACAGTATGGGTATGAGTACAGTGTGTGTATATGCCTGGTATTGAGGTTGATATTAGGCTGACATTAGTGGTGCTGGAAAACACAAGCGTCATTTAAAAATGTATTTTAAATCTGAAGAAGTTAGCCTACCTTGTTGCCCACCTTAACGCATTTGGATTTGCAAAACGCGTGGCTCAATGTTT
>PIJE02007797.1:7500-11761 GCA_002895965.2 Coryphaenoides rupestris | reverse complement strand
ATGAACCACGTGCTATTCGCCATTGCGAGTTTCGCTTCTCCCTGTCGCTGTCACACCCTAGAAAACAAGCAAAGAAGTGTGTGTGTGTGTGTGTGTGTGTGTGTGTGTGTGTGTGTGTGTGTGTGTGTGTGTGTGTGTGTGTGTGTGCTGTGTGATTGGGTCGGCGGGAACTTCCTGCTCACCGCTGGTGGTGTCCAGGGCGAGCTGCAGGCCCAGGTTCTTGTCCGGGTTCAGCACCCAGTGGTTACTGGTCGCCGTGACGTCGAACACCAAGCCAGCCCTCCTCGGCCGCCCAGATGACGCGCGAGTCCAGCAGGAACAGGTCCGACTCCCTGCATCCCCCCCCCCCCCCCCCCCCGACACACACACACACACACACACACACACACACACACACACACACACACACACACACACACACACACACACACAGAGACACACACACACAGAGGACACATGGCTTTACAAGCACATCGGAATTGCGTGTGAGAGAGCGAGAGATAAAGAGAGATAAAGAGAGATAAAGAGAGAGGGAGAGAGAGAGAGAGAGAGAGAGAAGAGAGAGAGAGAGAGAGAGAGAGAGAGAGAGAGAGACACAGGCACACAGAGGACACATGGCTTTACAAACACATGGATATTGCGTGTGAGAGAGAGAGAGCGAGAGAGAGCGAGAGAAATCCAGACACAGATACACACACACACACACACACACACACACACACACACACACACACACACACACACACACACACACACACACACACACACACACACACACTGTTTGGTGATGTCAAGTAAATGACATCAGATTAGCACCCTGACAAGAGAGAAAGACAGAAGGAAAGAAAGAACAAAAAAAAACCGGAATAAAGAAATAAAGAAATAAATTAAGAAAGAAAGTTGGAGGCGCTGTGAGGAGTCGGGGTGGCGGGGGGCGGGGGGGGGGGGGTGTAGTCCAGATGGGGAGGCAGGCCCAGAGGAACACTTCATTTCCTTAATTGACTTTAATGGCTATATAAACGGGCCAGTCTCTCCACACAATACGCACCGTCCATCACTGGATCTGGAGGCCCGGCCAAAACCGTCACCGAGGCAACGGCCAGAGAGGCGGGCTCGTGTGTGTGTGTGTGTGTGTGTGTGTGTGTGTGTGTGTGTGTGTGTGTGTCTGTGTGTGTGCACGCGAGAGGCAAAGCAATCTAATAACACTGTTCCGTCGTCGTCGTCGTCGTCGAGTGTGTGAACATCGTCCGGTTGCCGTTCCCTCCGAGACTCTGCGAGAGAAGAGCGAGCTTAATCTCTGCCGTTGTGTCCGTTCCACCGTGTCCGACCGCGCAGATATAGTATATCGCGGTGCCCTGCTTCCCCCGGTACACCAGACCCAAACGGCCAGCAAATTAAGGGCCTTGGTCCACCCCCCCCCCCCCCAATGGGCGACATGAGACACCTCAGGAGGGTCGGGGAGAAACAGGACGTGGACCCCACCCCCCCCCCCCCCCCCACCACCACCACCACCACCAACACCCCCCCCCCCCCTCGCCCACGTGTGAGTTACATGCCCCTTCCGGAAGGCTCGGATTTAGGAGAGGGGGGGAGAGAAAGGGGGGCATTCTCATTCTCCAAACGCTGGAGAGAGAGAGAGAGAGAGAGAGAGAGAGAGAGAGAGAGAGAGAGAGAGAGAGAGAGAGAGAGAGAGAGAGAGAGAGAGAGAGAGAGAGAGACGCATCCACAACCCGGCTGGTTTAACAAGGTTTGAAGGTACGCCACACACACACGCACACCACACACACCACACACACTACAACCACACAACATACACATACACATACACATGCACATGCACATACACATGCACATGCACATACACACACATGCACACACACAACACACACGGCCACACACGCGCGCGCCAGCTGTAGTCCAGTCCAGACCCATTTTTAATGGTCTTGGACTTGGGAAAAACAAAGCAGTGCTAAAAAAATGACAATATGGCTCCATACTGTTTTTACAACTTTTAGCATTTCTCTTCATCGTCTCTTCCAAGAAAATTGCCCAGCAAGTGGATATGGAATCTCACTGAGTGACATTACGTTGGCTTCTTCAAAAAATGTTCTATTCGCCTCCATGTGAAGTCAAATGATTGCCGATTGGCCAAACGCCTACTGCACCACCGATAATCAATTTGTTCTTATTTTAAGAAAATTACCCCGTTCACATATTTTATTACTGTGACCAAATTGAAATACGCCAAGATCACCAGCTGCGGTTTGGCTAAATTACCAGAATCAGAAACAGAAACAGAAAACAGCTTTATTGCCTTAGTTTCTGCACACAAGGAATGTGCTTTTGTGCCATTGGTGCCTAACATTGAACTTTGAACACTAAGCAGAGTAAAAACATCGTAGAATATATACAAAATAAGCAATAAAAAGGTGCAACTTAAAGCGAAGATGGGTGGGTTGGAGTCAGTGGGGTTAAACGTTCACATAACATGTAGTATAGTGTCCACAGGGGGTGGGAACCGGTGGGGATCAGTGGGGGTCCCGGGTCTGACAATGAACAGCAAAGTACAATAACGTTTGTCCCCAAAACATGCAGATTTTGTGGAAATATGACTTTAGAAGACTTTGTTTTCTATTTTAGACAATCGATATAATGATAGCCACATGGTTCGGTCTCAAATGGGACTCATATTTTTGTGGTCTTGGTATGGACTTGGTCTCGACCCCCCCTCGGTCTTCATGGTCTTGAATCGGACTCGATCCACCAATGACCCGATCTGGACTTGGACTCGACCGAGGTGGTCTGGACTACAGCCCTGATATGTGCACACACACACGCACACAACACACACACACACACACACACACACATACCACACACACACCCACCCACCCACCCACACAGAGAAACATGTGTGCATGTGCACATGTGCACACCCACCCACGCACACACACACAAAGTCACAGTCACACAGGCACGTGCAGAGACACAAACACACACACACACAGACACACACAGAAGAACATACCCACACCTACACACACACACACACATGCACACATGTATTGCCGTGCACACGCACAATACACACACAGCCACAGGAACACACACAGAGACACACACACACGCACAGAACACACACAGAAGAACATACCCACACCGACACACACACACACACACATACGCACGCACACATTATGCACACACAATGCAGAGCAAAGTCAGACATAAGAGACACATAAAAGTGACGAAGAGTGGAACATACACAAGACACGCAGCGAGACACACACACACACACACACGGACCTGTGGGAGTGCTCCTCCAGCACCTGGTAGACGCTGATGCGGAACGTCTCGTTGTCGTAGCGCTCGTGGACGAAGTCCTTGTAGATGCGGAACTCGGCCGCCGTCACGGCCTCGCCCTCGGGGATCCGGGACAAGTCGAACCGGAACTCCCGGTGGTGTCGTCTCACCGGCAAGAACTCCTTGTCATGCTCCACTGGAAGAGAAGAAGAAGAAGAAGAAGAAGAAGAAGAAGAAGAAAAATGATCAGTTTGCTTGTTGAACAGCGAGAGAGAGAGAGAGTGAGAGAACGGTGTTGATTCAATACTAGTTTGGACGATTTCCGATGAGAGGATTATAAACAGGCATGTCGAAAATGTGGTTTTGTGTCCCCACCCACTGTGTCCTTCAGACTTTTTGAAGACAAAGGTGGAGACACAAAAGTACTGAGCATGAGTTAGAGTTTCTGCAGGTTTCCAACAGTAGAATTTCAGACTTTTTCTTGAACCAACCACAATTTAATACCGATTTCACGGCCCAAAGGTACACGGGTAAATTACAGTCCTCAACCTGGAATTGTTTTACAAGTAGGATACAAATGTGTTTGTATTGTTTTCTGTTTATTTGTTCGAATTTAGTCCGTTTTTCTCAGCAGTGCTGCTGCTGCTGCTGCCGAACTAAACAGATAATATACATCACGAAAATACATCAACCGAAATACATAATAGTTTGACATTAATCGCTTTCCTTATTTTTCCTCATGCCAACAGTCGCAAAAAACCTATTTAAGATCAATGCAAATGCTATTGCAGACATGTAATGCCTTTTGAGGCCTTCAATCATCGTTTTAGAAGAGAACACTTTTAATATACTGCACTGTGCTTCCGCGCGAACCAGAGATACACAGAGACAACTGAGAAGAGGTCAAAGAAGCGTTGTCCATCTCTCATCACCAACCCACCCTTCCCGACCCCCCGAC
>PIJE02007797.1:0-2500 GCA_002895965.2 Coryphaenoides rupestris | reverse complement strand
AGTCTAGCATGGGGACTGGTTCCTCTAGTCTAGCATGGGGTCTGGTTCCTCTAGTCTAGCATGGGGTCTGGTTCCTCTAGTCTAGCATGAGGACTGGTTCCTCTAGTCTAGCATGAGGACTGGTTCCTCCTCAAGTTTCAAGTATTTTTATTGTCACTTCACAGTTTACACGTGAGTATAAGCAGTGAGTGAAAATTTTGTGTGCAAAACGCCCGACAGCCGACAGTAGTTATAAAAGAATACAAAATAGAAATAGAACCTCCTCTAGCATGAGGACTGGTTCCTCCTCTAGCATGAGGACTGGTTCCTCCTCTAGCATGAGGACTGGTTCCTCCTCTAGCATGAGGACTGGTTCCTCCTCTAGCATGAGGACTGGTTCCTCTAGCATGAGGTCTGGTTCCTCTAGTCTAGCATGAGGTCTGGTTCCTCTAGTCTAGCATGAGGACTGGTTCCTCCTCTAGCATGAGGACTGGTTCCTCCTCTAGCATGAGGACTGGTTCCTCCTCTAGCTATGAGGACTGGTTCCTCCTCTAGCATGAGGACTGGTTCCTCCTCTAGCATGAGGACTGGTTCCTCCTCTAGCATGAGGACTGGTTCCTCCTCTAGCATGAGGACTGGTTCCTCCTCTAGCATGAGGACTGGTTCCTCCTCTAGCATGAGGACTGGTTCCTCCTCTAGCATGAGGACTGGTTCCTCCTCTAGCATGAGGACTGGTTCCTCCTCTAGCATGAGGACTGGTTCCTCCTCTAGCATGAGGTCAGGTTCCTCCTCTAGCTTGAGGACTGGTTCCTCCTCTAGCTTGAGGACTGGTTCCTCCTCTAGCATGAGGAATGGTTCCTCTAGTCTTGCATGAGGACTGGTTCCTCCCCTAGCATGAGGTCTGGTTCTCCCAGCATGAGGACTCGCTCCCTGTGGCCGCAGCCTACAGGGAAGGACTTGCGGTGAGGTCAGACCCAGCCGTGGCTGCAGGGTTTCCCGGGGAAGTTCATGAAAGGTTATTATAACACTGCATCGAGTCGAGAAATGGAAATGCGTCGACGAATCTTCTGATTTATGCTCTCTCTCTCATTCTCTCCCTCTCTCTCTCTCTCTCTCTCTGTTTTCTTCTCTTTCTTTCACTCTTGACGATATTTGTAATGTGTCACCAGAAACAAGGCAGGTCAGAGTTTCCATAAGCAAGAGATGGAGAGAGCGTGAAGAGGGAGAGAGATGGAGAGGAGAGGGAGATGGAGAAAAAGAATGCAGTAGATTGCTCAACACGTAAATGCTATAAAAAAGGAGAGACAAGGGGGAAGAAAGAGAGAGAGAGGGAGAGAGAGAGAGAGAGAGAGAGCTCGATCTCCCCGGGAAACGGCTGACTGCCCGCAGCAGAGCGATTACCACCTCCGAAAACATCCTGCCCACTGGCCACTAGTGATGACATCACCGGCTTCAACCCGACAGCGCACTCACTCTGGGAAAAGGGCAAGTGGGGTTTGGGCTGTAACTTAACCACACTTAACGATGGCTGACTCACTGGGGTATGTGTGTGTGCGTGTGTGTGTGTGTGTGTGTGTGTTGAAGTGAGTGAGTGTGTGTGTGTGTGTGTGTGTGTGTGTCTGACAGTATGTTTGAATGAGCACGCATCCGAATGAGTTTGTGTACAGTACGCCGATCGTTCATTCACTTGATGCACAGTGTGGAAAGGCACCGCAAAATGATTCTTTTAAACTTGGGAAACAATCCACTGCACACTAAAGATTCCCCGCCACCACCTGTGGATGATGAGTACTTCATAACTACATATAGACTGTATATATAACTACACATAGACTGTATATATATATACATATAGACTGTATATAGGCGGTTGTAACGTCCCTGTCCCTATATCTCTCCACCTCTCTGTCTCCGTGCAGCCACCTGGAGATGTTTGCCCTCTGCGCTCGTAAACCTTTGCGCCGAGTTCCGCGCTCACGCTTCACTGGGCTTTATGGAAACACACTTCCCCTTTGGACCACAGATTTATCCTGGATAGGACGCGGCGGCGACGGCGGCGACGGCGGCTCGGGACTCGGGACTCGGGACAGGAATGCGCCTGACCAACACCGGGCTCCTCCTCCAACCTCCTCTTCCTCCTCCTCCTCCTCCTCGTCCTCGGGCCACCGCCGCTAAAACCGCCGCTAACCACCGAGGCTCCCATTAGCCGAGGCCGCGCGGAAGGACAGGAGACCGGACGGCGACGGCGGGCGGGCGGGCGGGCGGGCGGGCAGCCGGTGGCGGGCATCGCGAGGGTACATCCGTGGCGATTAGCGACGCATCGATGCAGCGGATGAATGTGAATGCGGGCCCTCGGGGTGGGGGTGGGGGGGGGGGGGGGGGGTGGCGCGGTAAGCCGGATGAAGTAGTGGAGTAGAGAGCACAGTTCGGTGGCACGCGTCTCGACAACGAAAGCGTCCTGCCAGCACCTGATCCCTCTCGCAGCTCGTTGGTATCCCATGGACGTTCACTATCTCTCTCT
>PIJE02007796.1:0-11761 GCA_002895965.2 Coryphaenoides rupestris | reverse complement strand
GATTCATCACGTGCACACACACACACGCGCGCGCACACACACACTCTCTCTCAAAAAGGTTAATGTCTGAATGGCCACTCAACCTATCCAAGTTCTTAGGCACCAATGTGCATTCATACGCATACAACACACACACACACACATACTCACTCACTCGTGTACCTGTAGTCTTAACTAAATTTTTACAAACAGTAAATGAACACAGGCGCACGCGCACACAATCACGTTCCTCACACACACACACACACACACGCCAAATAATATCCCCTCATGCTTGGGGGCGGGGCTGAGGACATACAAACTAAAGTGGTGGGTGGTGGTGGTTCGACCAATCGGATGAGCGCGATGAGCAAAAAAAGAAGAAGAAGCTAACGTTAGCAACCGACTCATTGGGTATGGGGGGGGCGGGGGGTAGGGGGGAGGGGCTGGAGAGCTGGTGAGAGAAAAGATGTGTTGTGCAATTGGCCCCCCCCCTCTGCTGCAGTCATCCGTTCATGCATTCGCTCACTCATTCACTCACTCACTCCCCATGCATTCAAAGCAATGTCCCTCCCCGCCCCCACCTTCCCCAGATTGGTAAAAAATACAATTAAATGGGGGGGTGGGACACACACACACACACACACACATTCTATACATGAGAATACAAAAGAATTATCTGAATTGAAAAGACAAAAAAAAAAATGAAAATGGCCTCTTCTGCTTCATACATCTTGGTAAGCGATGAAATAAAAACATACAAAACCGAAAAACAATAACATTGTGCAGACTGGTATAGTACTTGTCACACACCAACCGCCACACACACACACACACACAACCGCTTGCGCTCACGCACGCACACACACACACACTTCCACATTCAACAAAAAAATATCTCTATAACTAACCCCATTTGTTTAACTTTTTTTTGTGGTTTTTTTCGTCTTTTTTTAGGCAAGTGCAAATCTTCAAGTTTTTTTATGATCCATTTTTCAATAGCTTTAACTTTTATATATAAATGTAAAAAAAAATGCTGAACAAGAGAAATATCAACAGTGTTTTGTTTTTTTTTTGTTTGAGAAAGGATTTGCTTTCTGATAAGGTTTCAACCAAGGTTCCCCCTGACAAAAAAAAAAAGAAAAATTACAAAAAACACAAAAAAAAAACGCCCGTCGCCTGGACCGTCCGCGCGCACGTGAAACACGGCCATCGCCCCTTCCAGTTCGCAAAGCCCATCCATGCACGTGCGCACACACTGCGCGCACACACACACACACGACACATGTGCATTGATTCCGAAAAAAAACCAAACAAACAAAAAAACAAAAACAGAACTACGAACCCTATTCAAATCCCGTCTCAATAAAGTGCATTAGTTCAGTGTAAGGTGCTTATTCTTTTTGAGTGCCAGAGGATACCATCTATCTTAAATCCACTCTCCCCTACTCCCCCCCCCCTCTCTCTCTTTCTCCCCCCCCCATGCTCAAGTGACTCACCCAGTGCCTCACAGAGCCCTTTTGGACATTCCCACAAACTACAAGATGAGGAGGAGGAGGAGTTTACACCGACCTCACCCTTTTGACCTCCCCCCACTTACCTCACCCCCACCCTCACGACCCCCCCACCCCCACCCCCACCCCATCCCCCAGCAGTGCACATTCGTCATCTGGTTTGTCTGATTAAAAGACAGGAAGGCCTCAGGTAGCTATTGCTGCTGCCACCGCCGCCGTCGCCGGCCAACGCCAGCGCACGGCTTCAGTAATCGTCCATCTCCATCTCATTCAGGCCCACACACTCCGCGTTGTGGAATGAGTAACCTGCAGGGGAGGAGGGAGAGAGACATGGAGGGTGGGGAGGAGAGGGAGAGAGATGGAGAGTGGGGAGGAGAGGGAGAGAGATGGAGAGAGTGGCGAGGAGAGGGAGAGAGATGGAGGGTGTGCGGAGGAGAGATACATGGAGAGTGGGGAGGAGGAGAGAGAGATACATGGAGGGTGGGGAGGAGAGGGAGAGAGATGGAGAGAGTGGCGAGGAGAGGGAGAGAGATGGAGGGTGTGCGGAGGAGAGATACATGGAGAGTGGGGAGGAGGAGAGAGAGATACATGGAGGGTGGGGAGGAGAGGGAGAGAGATGGAGAGAGTGGGGAGGAGAGAGTGGGGAAGAGGAAGAGAGATGAGAGTGGGGAAGAGGGAGGAGGGAGGGAGGAGTGAGGGAGGGAGGGAGGGGAGAGAGGGATTAGAACAATCCAAAAGTGGCATTTCGGGTTCATCTGAGACGGGCTGGCAATTATAATTCACCACAATTACGAAGTGCCCTTGAAACATCCTGGTCAAACAATAACTCCCATGGTGGTCACGGACCATTACATCACCAGCCTGAGCTGACAGAACCACATTATATCATCCGACACACACGCGGCGAACCCACAAAACCACATCAGTCCACGTCCCTCAGTGTACCTAAGATGCTGGGGTCAGAATGCAGGCATGGGCTGTTTCTTCTTCATCTTCCCTCCCTGGTTGTCATAGAGACCAGCCTTGCCCATGTGGGCGTTCTGGGAACATGGACTGCAGGCGCTGCTGGAGTTCATACCCCGCATGGAGTCCTTGGGGACAAAACATTAGACTTTTAGGGGATTTAAAGTCACAATGGACAGAAGCGTTAAATAAAAGTGACACAAAGCATCAAAAACGGCAAACTATGAGATCAGAAATCGCACAACATTAATGTGTAGTAACATGCACGTCAACTGGCCTGACGGCAGGTATAAACGGTTAATCTGGAGGAGGAGGAAGTTTACCTGTAGTGGGGAAGTTCATTGTTTAATCCAGCAACTTCCTTCGATAACTGAACAACAGAACAAAAGAAAATAGGACACGTCATTTACACATCACTCAATGTAACTCATCACAGCGACGGCATGAATGTTCTCACAAAGGCTTGGGGGGGGGGGGGTCTTATGGTTTAAACGAGCAGTACCTGAGTGTTTAAACAGAAAACCACAGTTCTCATTGTAACGGTTGCCATGGCAAAAGTGTGATTGCCATTGGTATGTAGCTACTGCCCTGTCCGTGTCAAAACGACTTATTTGCCTCCAACTCTTTCTCTGCAGTACAGACGATCCTTGCTGCCGCCGCAGAAGGGTCCGGGCCCCACCCACCTGTTGATGCTGCCTCTGTTGGTTAGCTTTCTGTTTGGCACGGCGCTCCAGGAACTGTTTGGCGAACTCTTTGGCCTCCACGGTGTCGCCCAGGTAGGATCGGATGAAGTCCAGCACCGCGTACGGGGACTCCACCTCCTTCAGGTACGCCACGATGGTGGCCACTAGAGGGAGGGAGACAGACAGACAGACAGATTAGTCAAGGGCTTGAAGGGCGCTATAAGGATACAGTGTTCAAATATGACACTAAAAAGGAAGGAGGGGGGGGGGGGAGGGGGGGGGGCGTGGCCTACCGTCCATGGAGGAGGAAGAGTTGTTGGCGGAGGTGTTGAGGGCGTGCAGCATCTGCTCACACCAGGTGGTGAAGCCATCCTGGGGCTTGCGGCCCTGCAGCAGCTTCAGCAGCTTGTCCTCCTCCTCCGTGCGCTTGCGACGCATCAGGTACTGGTCACTGGGGGGAGGAAACGGCCTATTAGTCAACGGCACAAGTGTCATGTGACAAAAAAACTCCCACTTGTGATCACGTGACAATTTAGAAAAGACTCGTAATGGCTAGTCCCGCTCACACCGGGCGGTATAATAATAGGGCCCCTTTAACCGCAAGATTAACCGAGGGATTACTCACTTCATTTCAATATTATCGTAGATCGATTATCATAAATCCTTTCCAGTGTCAGCGAGCGGTAGGAGAGTTGGGCGACGATATGAAAAAGGGCGGGAAAACCTCAACTGCCGTAAAAACAAACAACAAACATCGGCGGTCATCTTGGCGTACTTGAGCGAGGGGCTGCTGTGGCTGTTCTTCATGCCCATGTTGTTGTTGCCCCGCAGACCCGTCTTCACCACATCGTCCCACATGCCCATGCCCCCGCCGCCGCCGGAGGAGGAGGAGGAGCCACCCCCGGGGGCCTTGGAGTCCATGCCGCTCCACATGCCTACGCCGTCCGACCAGTGGCCCCCCATGGAGGAGGAGGAGGAGGAGGAGCCCCCCATCGGCATGCCGGAGTGCTGGGGGGGGGAGAGACACACAAGAGGGTGGGGAGTGTCAAACCACAGGCCTCCGTCTCATGGGGGGGTTCACTGTAAAACTCCCAAGAGCCCCACTAATGCATACAATCTATAACTCAATATTTGTTTGTGCCTTTCTAAAAATAGACGCGTAGTAAGCCAAGATAAACTAGAACAAACAAGAAAAACAGCATTCATTTTATGATATGACGATCCAAACATTTACATTTCTGCAAAAGCATCAAGCAACAAACTGCTTGCCGTTTGTACTTGATAAATGACGTAAAACGATTAGACGGCTATAAAAATGTTACTTGATTAATTCGATCTGCTGTCGATCGACTAATAAACTCATCGACTTGTAGTCTTTAAGTGAATTGAAATCAACCACATGAACGAACTGGAGAGTGCGGAAGTAACGCCAAGTCGAAGTTTTCATCCTCACCCGGTCTCTCTGCTGCTGTTGCGCCCGCTGCTGCTTGACGATGCGATCGGCCTCCTGGTGCATCTCCAGCAGCGTGAGAGCCGCAGGCTTTCCTGACTTGGCCATCCCAGAGGAGGAGACCCCTCCCCAGCCCGAGCTGCCGGAGCTGGGCCCCTGCTGCTGGGGGGTCTGCTGGAGTAACTTCATGATGAGCTCATGCTGCTGTCGGCACTGGGAGGAGGAGAAAGAGATCAGGACACGATGTCATCGATTTGATTTTGAAATGTAAAAGAATTAAGTAGCGTCCAAAACACTAAAGTCTAGTGATCACTAGTGTCCAAACTGACATTTAAAATGGTAATCGCCAAGATTTTCCTGGAAATAAATGTCTGTAAAGTCACCATCTACCAACATTTTCAATATATTCACTACCAGCGGACCAACGTCACCTATGGGACACTGTTTGGATGCAATTACCACTTTCCGCCATAGGTGTCGCCAAAGAGCACAAAAAATGTGGTCTCACCTGCTTGCGCCTGAAGAGCTCCTCCTCTTCCCTCCTCTTCTCCTCCTCCTGCCTCCTCTTCTCCTCCCTCCGCTTGCGTTGCTGCTCCTCCTCCTCACGCTTCGCCCTGAGTTCGGCGTCTCGTCTCTCTTGGAGCTGGAACACAGAGGGGGCGGGGTTTCAGAAAGGACATCCCAAATGCAGCCGCCGGATTGGTTGAAGTCACATGGTGCTCCCCAGCTGATATGGGACCACCATATAAGGAAAATGTCCGACTGTACAATTTTGGCAATTCTTATGTATAATTGAATGTATTATGTTAAATTCAGTGAAGATCCATCGGGCAACAAAAGAAATCCTCAAAATGTTCTGCCAGTTTTGGTAAAATGTTATGTTCTTATTATTGTTATTACATTTACATTTAGGACAGACACTTAAAGCGACTTAAAATAAGTACAATTGTCGAAAGAGTGACAATATACCGCCAACGGTACAGTAAGATTTGAATAGAACAAGCTCATAATTGCTCGGTTAATAGGCGCTCCTTATTAACATTTGGTCAGCCATAATAGGTCACTCCCGGTATGAACCACCAGGGGGCGGCTCAAGTCACCTTTTGAAGCTGTTCGAGAGTTGGACCCTGAGTAGAAGAATTCATTGGTAAGTCCCAAAGACTGGCTTCTCCGCCTGCCAACAGAGGAGAAGAACCACGGGTTACCGGTACTACAGGTGTTGTGGTGACATCACAGCAGGTAACACATATGGGAGGGATGGAGGGAGGGAGGGGGTTGTAACGTAACGCAACGTACCCGACGGCTGAGAAGCTGAGGTATGAATGTCCCACATGGACCCTGCTGTATCTGGCACTGACATCGACCTGTTCATCGAAGGCATCATACCCTGATCACTGCACCTTGACAAAGACACACGCACAACCACACGCACACAAGCGGCGGGCACACACACACACACAGACAGAGACAGACAGACACACACACACACCAACCGACAAACACACACGCAGAAACACACTACATGAATGCATGTCAGCCAGCAACAAAAACACTAACGTTTTAAAATCCTCCATGTTTGTCACACAAATATACAGTAAATCTGTATATTTTTATTATTCTGTTTATTTCTCTATTGTTTTACTGTATTGCTATGCATCCTGGCACAAGAATTTCCTTCGGGATTAATAAAGTTCTATCTTATCTCTTACAAAGTAACAACACAACACACAACACACACCAAAATGCACACTCCTCACATGCACACCAACGTGCACGCTCCCCACACGTGTGGCCCCGTACCTGTTGATGAGCTGGAAGAGCTGCTGCTGCTGCTGGAGCTGCTGATAGAGGGCTGCGGCCGCGGTCAGCTCCTGCTGCTTCTTCAGACGCTCCTGCTCCAGGTTACCCTGCAGGAGGAGGAGGAGGAGGAGGAGGAGGAGGAGGAGGAGGAGAGAGGAGAGAGGAGAGAGGAGAGAGGAGGAGGGAGAGGAGAGGAGAGGAAGGAAGAGGGGGAGAGAGGGAGGAGGAAGGAGAGGAGAGAAGGGAGGAGAAGAAGAAGGAAGATGAGAGGGAGGAGGAGGAAGAGGAGGAAGAGAGGAGGATGAAATGAGGAGAGGAGGAGCAAGGAGAACATCAGCTTTGCAGACTGCTAATGCTGTAGCTAGGAACAAGGACCTACTCCAGAAAGGGGGCGTGGTAAATGACGCCATTAAAGTAGCGTCTAATATGTATAAGACACTTTGTAGTCAATCAATCAAATAATCTGAGCAATAATGCAAACAAAGGAAAACCTGAGGGGGGCGTGTCTCTTAAAAACTGAGGGGGGGGGGACGGAGAGAGAGGCTGTCCAACTCACCGTCCCAGAGGCGGTCCTCTGCGCAGCAGCCTGTGCGCTCCGCTGCTGCTGCTGCTGCTGCTGCGGGGGTGGCTGACGGACCAGCAGCGGCGGCGGCGAGGGGCCCGGCACGAAGGGCACGCGGCCCCACATCTTGATGACGTCGCCCAGCGGCTGGAAGCCCTCGTCGCAGCCGCGCTTCACCAGCAGCGTCATGGTGAAGTAGCCCGCCTGGAACCACTCACACATCTCGTGGTTGCTGAACGGACCTGCGGGAGGGGGGGGGGGGGGGGAGGCCACCAAGAGAGAGAGAGAGGGGAGAGAGAGGGAGAAGAGGTAGAGAGAGAGGGAGGAGAGAGAGGGAGAGGAGAGGAGAGGGGGAGAAGAGAGAGAGGGAGGAGAGAGAGGGAGGAGAGAGAGAGAGGGGAGGGGGAGGAGGAGAGAGAGAGGGAGGGAGAGAGAGGAGAGGAGAGGGAGAGGGAGAGAAAGGGAGAAGGGGAGGGAGAGAAGGAGAGAGGAGAGGAGAGAGAGAGAAGAGAGAGGAGAGGAGAGAGAGAAGGAGAGGAGGGGAGAGAGAAGAGGGAGGGAGAGAGGGATATACTAATAACTCACAATGGTACTTCTAGCTGTATATACATTGTTACACATTGGGATTGTGTCTTCGTACGTCTGACTACTGCTGCAGCTGCTGCTTTGGCAGTGCTTGTAAACAGTACATTTCCCATGCAAATAAAGCTCTGTGAATTGAATTGAGAGAGAGAGAGAGAGAGAGAGAGAGAGAGAGAGAGAGAGAGAGAGAGAAGACCTACTACTGCTGGCTGCTACCACCACCACGACTACTACTACTACCACCGAGTGTACTGGTGTGTTGTTCACAGCAAGCAGTGTGCTCCGAGACCTCTGGGTTGTACCGGGCTGGCTCAAAATAGCCCCGTCTCCAATTTCCACAGGATTGATTGACACGGTGAACGCGGGCAAAACACTACACTGCAGCTACCATGTCGTCGGAAAACTAGTGAGTTAATTAGCCGTTTTAATGGGGGGGGGGGGGGGGGGGTTTTCTATGCCTTTGTGGACATGAGAGTGAGTTGAAAGAGAGAGGGTTTGCCACGTAGCACCGGGCCACAGATCAAACCCACGTCGATGCGATCTCATCCATTCGATTTTGATATGGTTTTTATATTTATATAAAAAGTAATCAACTGAGCAATTATAATAAAACACACGAGGCAAGCCTAAAGGAAAGGGAAAAGCATTTTCTTGCGATTTTCAGAAGTTGGGAATCGATTAAGGATGACTGAAGACAATTTTTGCGAACGCTCCCCTCCCTCCCTGGCCGTGGTACCCTGCACCTACCTTGTATCTCGCCCTGGGGGTCCTTGTAGAACCACTTCTTGGCAGCCTCGTGGCTGAGCGGCAGGGCATCGGCTGTGTTGCGGCCCTCCTGGTGCTGCTGCTGCTGGTGCTGCTGCTGGTGCTGCTGCTGATGCTGCAGGGCCTGGGTGAAGCATTCCTCCTCCAGGGACGTGTCCTGCAGAGACGCCACCATCTTCTCCGCCTCCTAGGACACACACACACACACGGAGATTGACACACACATCCGAATTTCGAGGGCAATTCCATTGCTTTTCAAACCCCTTTTCACTTCTAACCCCGTCTGCAGCTATAAATGTCATGTTATGTCGTAGCGTATACAAATACATATATATACTGTATATATATATATTTCTTTTTTTTTATGCGTTGGAGCGTGTGATCACACGAGCGACACGTGTTCATGCTGCATTCATAACACACGCCCTGTGTGACCTGTGTCCTTCTGTGTGTGTGTGTGTGTGTGTGTGTGTGTGTGTGTGTGTGTGTGTGTGTGTGTGTGTGTGTGTGTGTGTGTTGTGTTGATTGTGTTTCTGTGTGTGTGTGTGTGTGTGTGTGTGTGTGTGTCGTGCGCAAGCGTGAAATAAAAAAATCGGAGCCAGCAGAGGAGGGTTCACCCGACCCACTTAGCGACGCAAAATCCCTCAGACCAAAGAGGCACAGACTTGGTCTCGCATTTGCCGGTCCCTTCCTCCTGTCTTCCTTCCTTCCTGTCCGTCAAGAACCATTCCAAATGTTTTGCTTTGGAGGCTTTACACATTTAAACAATTTTTATTCATATACATCCCCTTGTCTCATTATCTAACGACGATGGAAGGAGTTTCCGTATGGACATATCCGTACCTGCTGTAGGTGCTTCATGCCCTCGTCATCCTCGATGTCTCCCCCCACGGGAGGGAGGAGCGAAGCAGCAGAGGAGGAGGAGGGCGGGGGTAAGGGGAGAGCGGAGGCGTGGATGGCGGCGGAGGAACCGATGCTGTTGGACACGGTGTTGCTGTGGTTCCCAGCGCTCATCCCGTGGATCTTGGACAGCCCCACGGGACCTGGGGGCGGGGCAAACAGAGAGGGCGATGTTAACGAGGTGGGAGGCAACGTCGTTACGCGACGTCCAATCAGGGAGAAGCAGCAGCCGTCTCCACTCACTCCTGGATTCAACAAGGTGTCTGATTGTTTGTTTGTTTGTGAAACGTACCGTCGTTCGACATGCTACTGCCTTTGAGCGCCAGGTTGTTGGTCAGCTGCGGGTTGTCGTGGGCAACCATCCCGCCGGTGCCGCCAGCCTTGGACTCTGAGGCCATGTGAGTCGGAGGGGAGGAGCAAGGCGGGGACAGTTTACCTTTACCGTCACCAAACCCGGTGTCTTTGCTCTCTGGAAACGGAAAAAGTTGGAACATGAGATCAACGCGAGTGCAGGTTAGGCAATTCCTTCATTAGCTGAGGACAGCGCTGACTACTTACGCATGTAAAACTCACTTAAGTTCATTTTTGGACGCATTTTAATTCACTTTTGAAGAGGTCGAGGTTAGGCGTGCCTACAGGTAGAGCGTTGAGGTTTTGGGGTCAATGGGGTTGAAAACCCAGAAACTTTTGCCGGGGAATCAAGCACCCTAACCACTAGAATACTGTTGGTTAACAGAAATTAAATGCCGCAGGGAAAAAAAAAGTCAAAAAATCTCTTAATACTTAGCCGAAAATTCGCTACTGGTGTTCTATGATCTGCACTGCCTAGCGTCCCCATTACATTCTATGCCGTTATCCTGCGCTGCAAATGCCTCCCCTAACGGCCGCACCAGCCAAAGTGCTTTCTCTGTAGCCTTTAGCCCGCCCTATAAGAACGCTGTCCGCCTTCCTGCACACCCCCCAGATCCTCCTGAAGACATGCACGCACTTCCTACCGCCGTGTCATTTCGTTAAAGTACTTAATCACCCTTCAGCTAACTGTCCCCACGCGCACCGTAGCTTGTATGCAACGCTCCATCGCTGTTTGCGCAAGGTGCGCGGGCTTTGATCCTCATGTCCGGCTGCAGATATCTGATATGTATTGGTATTTGAGCTCTATAATTCCAGCCAACCTGCCAGAAATTCCTGGTTTTCTGCTTCGCACCGTCAGACAGACCCCAACCTAACCAACAGCAGGAAATACAGTTGCCGCCCTGCCATTGTCTTTGTGCCAAACGGCGTTGTTGAGCCTTCTACGCGCGTACCAACCGGCCTCTCCTCTTCCTAATCTCTCCTCTCCATGCCACCGGCAAGTCGTACCTCCTCTAAGGCTTCATGTCCTTGCCTCCTTCTCTTGGCGACGCAGCCTCAGACAACATTCACGCACCCCCACTTCAATATACGCTTACTGGCTTATCAGTCAACCCTGCAGTGAAGCGGTGGGACACCCTGTCCTGCGTACTCCGTTGAGTTTCATGCCGTACACCGTGCCCACAAGGTGCCGCTGAACAGCCCCCCTGCCCTGTACAACCCCCCATTATATATATCATTATCTATAAACTAATAACAGAGCGGGGGTTCTTGCTCAAGACCATCATGAGGCACTACACCCAGTTTCTTTTCCTGTCTGTATCATGTCCTTCCCCTCAAACACTCTGCCCAATAACCCACCCGTTCCTACTTCCCTAACTACTAACTCCTACAACTATCTCAGAAACATGCACGGCGCCGCGAAGGCAGTCGGAAAGGTTAACCCATCTCCCCCCTAACACACACTCGCACGCTCCGGTGCCCACCGGGCCAAGTCACGCCCCTACGTACCCCTTTCTCCCCTCAGAGAGATGAGAGAGACAGAGAGAGAGAGAGAGAGACAGAGAGAGACAGAGAGACAGAGACAGAGAGAGAGGAGAGAGAGAGAGAGAGAGACAGAGAGAGAGAGACAGAGAGAGAGAGACAGAGAGAGAGAGAGAGAGAGAGAGACAGAGAGAGAGACAGAGAGAGAGAGAGAGAGAGAGACAGACACAGACAGACAGAGAGAGAGACACACACAGACAGACAGAGAGAGAGACACAGACACACAGAGAGACACAGAGAGCAGAGAGAGAGAGAGGGAGCAGAGAGAGAGAGAGAGAGAGACAGAGAGAGAGAGAGAGGGAGAGAGAGAGAGAGAGAGAGAGACAGAGACAGTGAGAGAGGTAGAGACAGAGAGAGACAGAGAGAGCGAGAGAGAGCGCGAGAGAGACAGAGAGCGAGACAGTGAGAGAGGTAGAGACAGAGAGAGAGAGAGAGAGAGTAGAAGAGGGTAGAGAGAGAGGTAGAGAGAGAGACAGAGAGAGAGAGAGAGAGAGAGAGAGAGAGAGAGAGAGAGAGACAGAGAGAGGTAGAGAGAGAGAGAGAGAGAGAGAGAGAGAGAGAGAGAGAGAGAGAGAGAGGTAGAGACAGAGAGAGAGCGCGAGAGCGGGAGAGAGAGACAGAGGGAGAGAGAGACAGAGTGAGAGAGAGAGGTAGAGAGACGAGAGAGCCG
>PIJE02007795.1:0-7500 GCA_002895965.2 Coryphaenoides rupestris | reverse complement strand
ACACACACACACACACACACGCACACACACTCACCCTAAATGCGCGTTCACAGCAGCTAATGCCAACCTAGCTGAACCAAGCCTTCCCTCACAGCATTCGGTAGGATACATATTTGGTGCACGTGTCCTTGAAGAACGCACACGCCAGAACACACGCAACACTCTGAGCACACGGCTGTCACAGGAGTGGGCTCGGGCGCTTCCACGATCACGCCTCGTACACCGTGTGACCTCAGCAGTCATCTCCAGTCACATGCCGGTGGTGGTGGCGGCGGTGGTGGTGGCGGGGGGGGGGGGGGGGGGGGGGGGGGGGGGGGGGGGGTGATGGGGTGGAGGTGTCGGTGGTGGTGGTGGGTGGGGGTGGTGGTGGTGAGGTGGTGATGTGGTGGTGGTGGTGGTGGTGGCGTGGCGGTGGGTGGTGGGTGGTGGTGGGGGTGGGGCCGTGGGTGGATAAACCAAAGAATGAAAACCATTAAAATAGTTTTGTTGAACGCCTTTGAGGCACTTCCAAAAGCAATTTGATTTCACGTTTTTTGTTCCTAAAAAGCAACAACATTTACAAACGTACAGTTCCCTCTGGAACAAAAATGTGTTCCAGATTACCTTGTACAATTTATATGTTAAAATAATCTGGAAACTGTGTCTAAAGGTAAGGTAAAAAATACAACATTATATAAATACTCACACACACGCACACACACACACACACACACACACACACAAGGTGATACAGGTTGCTGAGTGGACCTCCCTTGGCATCGCCCCCGGACACGAGCACCGCCGTGCCCGGACTCTGCCGTGACTCACCCACACTGCCTCAACTCCCCGCCTCACAACCCCCAGAGAGCTCGAGCCATGCTGCTGCCGACCAATCAGCACGGCCGTCCTATGAGAGACCCTCGTCAGTCGCATGTAGTCGGTCATATTAGGGTGTGGAGTGTGTGTGTGTTTGGTGGCTAGTTTAATCAGCCCCACCTGGCCCCTTCGAGTTCGAGTCTGTGGTTGGGCGAGGCTGCACACCTGAGGTGCATTGGCTAATCAATGTACGCAGATTAAACCAGACATCTCACACACACACACACACACACACACACACACGCTCAGGGAGCTCTGACATCTCACAGTATCTACCACTACAACGTCCTATGTCCTCGGTGTGTTGGGGGAGCCCAGCAGAAGCCATTTTAGTGGCATGTAGCATGCAGCCTTTGCAACAGAGGGGTATAAACGGTTTAGAGTCTTAAAGCAATGATTCGATATTTGACGATGAGTCGTTTGCAGCAATACGATTTGATTCAGGTGCCTATGATCTATATGCTGTGATCCACAAATACCAAATATTTACAAGGAGGTCATAAAACCAAAAATATGTACAAATATAATGTATATCAGATAAGATTACAAAAATACACACATACATACATACATACATACATACATACATACATACATACATACATGCAATATATTTTGATATTTGTGCTTTGCATTGATTTGGAGGATCCTTACCCTCAGAGTCGACACACTCCTCGTGGGAGTGATGAGACAGGTGATGAGGGCGGCTGCTGATGCTGGCCAGGAGATCTGTTTGCAATGCAGTGGTGTGTAGATGCACGCAATGGTATTTTGATTCATATGCTAAGAATGTGAGTGTGTGTGTGTGTGTGTGTGTGTTGGGGAGCTGTTGTGAAAAGGTGAACAACGTGTCAGGCCCGCACATGAAAGGACTGCTAACATTCGTAGCTGAATCATATACTTGGCTGATGTATCCCCCACTCACGTGTCAGAGAGAGAGAGAGAGAGAGAGAGAGAGAGAGAGAGAGAGAGAGAGAGAGAGAGAGAGAGAGAGAGAGAGAGAGAGAGAGGGAGAGAGAGAGATGGATCAACAAGGAGGAGGATAAGAGAGGTGGCGAGAGAGCAACAATGAGGAGAATAGAAGTGTGAGAGAAAGAGAGAGAGAGAGAGAGAGAGAGAGAGAGAGAGGGAGAGGGAGAGGGAGAGAGGGAGAGAAATAGGGTGTGATTAGTGCTTGCGCGCCTGTGGGTGTGAGTCTTGCCGTATACGGTCAATACAAGAAGTGCATGACTGTAAGTCGTCTTGGGTGACGCACATCCCACCAGTCCTTGTCAAGCTGAGGAAGATGCGTGTGTGTGTGTGCATGTGTGTGTACGTTTGTGTGTGTGTGTTTGTGTGTGTGTGTGTGTCTGTGAGTGCATGTGTGTTCAAGATTCAAGAATGTGCGTGTGTGTGTGCGTGCAGACTGCTCCACTAGAAGCCCTTTGAGACAGCATACATCCCAGCTGCTAATACCGGCATTGACATGGATGACTGTTGAGGGGGGGAATGAGGAGGAAGATGACATGGATGAATGTTGAGGGGAATGAGGAGGAAGATGACATGGATGACTGTTGAGGGGGAGGAGGAACATGACATGGATGACTGTTGAGGGGGGGAAGAGGAGGAACATGACATGGATGACTGTTGAGGGGAATGAGGAGGAACATGACATGGATGACTGTTGAGGGGGAGGAGGAACATGACATGGATGACTGTTGAGGGGAGAGGAGGAACATGACATGGATGACTGTTGAGGGGGAGGAGGAACATGACATGGATGACTGTTGAGGGGAAGGAGGAACATGATATGGATGACTGTTGAGGGGGAGGAGGAACATGACATGGATGACTGTTGAGGGGAAGGAGGAACATGATATGGATGACTGTTGAGGGGAAGGAGGAACATGATATGGATGACTGTTGAGGGGAAGGAGGAACATGATATGGATGACTGTTGAGGGGAAGGAGGAACATGACATGGATGACTGTTGAGGGGAAGGAGGAACATGATATGGATGACTGTTGAGGGGGAGGAACATGACATGGATGACTGTTGAGGGGAGGGAGGAACATGATATGGATGACTGTTGAGGGGACGATCAGAGATGCTGACAGTGACTTGTCGCCGACTGTCAATGACTCCATGCCTTGTCAAATAAAGATTAGATAAAGAAAGAATGAACTACAGAAACAATTAGTATCTCTGCACGTACTGACATATGACTCTGTGTTTCAAATAATGTGTCATATGCCATCAAGCGCAGTTCATTTTCTGTCCTTTAAACACATTCAATAAACTGGTGCTGCCAAGTTTCTTGGTCCTGGCAACTCCTGCCGAGACATCTTGGCAGGAGGCACACATTGGAAGGCATTCATACTTTACGCTTTGATTGAAATGAAGCGCATCCCAAGTCTTCTTTTCCGATTAATATTACAGAGGTGACAGCGCAAACAATCATATAACATTAAGTAGTGTTCGTAAATCATTACCAGTGAGACAGTAAAACCATATTTTCTGCACAGAAAATATATGATGGTGGTGCAGAGTATAAAAAGAATAAAAAACTAAAAAAATTGCTATTAGTCGAGTACAAAAATAATACCAATAATTATATGAATACATATATGAACGTGATAACATTATCATGTAATTTCTTCAAATTAGCTAGCTCCAGGTGACGGCGCTAGGATGACATGCTGACATACAGGCTCCAACACACCTGCCTCACCCCCAACTCAGACACTGGGTGAGGGTTAGGGGTTAGGGGTTATGGTTAGGTTTAAGGTTAGGATTAGGATTTATGGTTAGGGTTAGGGTTAGTTAGGGTTTATGGTTAGGGTTAGGATTAGGATTTATGGTTAGGGTTAGGGTTAGGATTAGGGTTTCTGGTTAGGGTTAGGTTTAGGAGTTAAGCTTAGGGTTAGGGTAGGCTACTACTCTTACTAGGTCTGTGTTTGCCTTGTGACTTGAATTGTTACTTCCTCTCGACCTACAGGCAACTCTGTACCCTTGTACTTGACATGATTGATATAAGGCCGATGTATCTTATCTATCCAATTCTCTTCGCAATGTTTTCTCTCCGTTCACTTTCCTACTGGATTTTGGTGGCTTTGTGAGGTTAAGGGGTCGTCGTAATTGAAACAGAACACATTAAGGCTGTGATTGTATTAGAGAGCTATAAATATCGACTTCACTTGCCAAGTTAGGGAAGAAAAAAAAGTTTTTCAAGGAGAAGTAATCAAATCTAGCGTGAATAGTCTTTGCAGAGAACTAGGAGTGTGTGTAACTTTGTTATCACCAAGGGAGTGTTTGGCCTGTCTCTTGATTCCAGTGAATCACTCTCCTTCTATCTCCACTCTCTTCATGTTTCTGTTTGCTGAGATGATTTGATGACGTGATTGGGCTCCATTTTAGATTTGACAACCCACTGACACACACACACACACACTACACACACACACACACACACACACACACACACACATACACACACACACACGTATACACACACACATAGTAAAAACACAGAAATTGAGGTTAAAAAGCAAGCAGGAGAGAGTGAGAGAGAACCCGAGATAAGAGCACAGACGAAATACAAAGAGAGAGAGAGAGAGAGAGAGAGAGAGAGAGAGAGAGAGAGAGAGAGAGAGAGAGAGAGAGAGAGATAGAGACAGAGAGAGAGAGAGAGAGAGAGAGAGAGAGAGAGAGAGAGAAGATAGAAAGAGAGATGGAGAGCGATAGAAAATACACTCAAATTATGACTCAACAGCTTCAACACTACACACACACACACACACACACACACACACACACACACACACACACACACACACACAACACCCACTAATAGCGCTACACACACACACCCAAGCACAGCTCTGGACGTTTGACATTGCCAGAGGGTGTCTTCAGGCAACCAATGAGAGAGCAGGCATGTCGGCGGGTGGGCGCGGGCAGGGGGGTGGGGGGTGGGGGGTGGGGGGCGGGTGACGACCACGCGGTGACCAACAGGGTCTGATGTCAGAGCACATGACCCCACTCTGACGACCCCACACTAAATGATTCAGCCTCCCCCCCATCCCCCGATCCCCCCACACCCACACCCACACCCACACCCACCCTCCCCTGTCCGGTCCTGTCACCTCGGCAGAGATGTGTGTGTGTGTGTGTGTGTGTGTGTGTGTGTGTGGTGTGTCTGTGTGTGTGTGTGTGTGTGTGTGTGTGTGTGTGTGTGTGTGGAAATGTAAATGCTACTCCTCTCTAGTGACACCAACACAATGAAAGAAAACGGAAATAAAATAAAACAAAAAGATTTTGAACCTTCCCGTTGTCCAGTAAAGTAAAGTGAACATACATTGTATTCGAAAAATATTGTAATAACGAATTAGACGGAGAATAGATTGCTGCATACATCACACTAACATGACTTACTATTCTGAACTATACTGCTATACCGAATATACGTATACTGAATGAAGATTAGATTAGATTGCACTGTTTCATCACTAAGGAAAAAAAAAGCACTTGTAACGGCAGCACACATTCTAAAATAAGTGAGTATATATACACAGTATATCTATTAAATACACGTTCCTCTGTGTAAATACATGTTCCATCCTATTAGCGGACAGAGGGACAGACAGACAGACAGGTCTTGAATGATGTCATAGCAGCCTAATGATGCAGTCCCTGGGGAGCAGAGGAGGGGAGGAGGAGGGGGGGGTGTTACTCCTCCCCCTCCTCCCCCTCCTCCTCCTCCTCCTCCTCCTCCTCAGTTCCTGTTGATCACATGCAAGTGGAGCAGAGGTCAGAGGGAGACCGGTCTAGAATCAATCCGACGCACCACCGCACACACGTTCACGTTTCTCGTCGCCTCAACCCCCTCAGCAGCAGCAGGAGCAGCAGGTCAGGTTCAGACGATTGGTGCCTCGCTTGGCGGGGGAACTGCATCACTCCACCCAACAGGTGTTCCGACTGCACACACAGACCTCCATTCTCTGTCTTTCTCTCTGTCTCTCTCTCCCTCTCTCTCTCTCTCTCTCTCTCTCTCTCTCTCTCTCTCTCTCTCTACTACGTAATGGTCTACAGGATGTGTGTGTGTGTGTGTGTGTGGTGGTCCCTGGAGGCGGCCGACTCCTCCCCTGAGCACAGTGTTTGAGGAAGCCTCGTAGACGTCACTCGGTCTTGGGCACCTTAATCACACCTGCTGCTGGTGTTGCTAACGGCTGGGCGTCACCGCACTGCTGCACATGTTGTTACTTCTGTGTCATATGCCATCAAGCGCAGTTCATTTTCTGTCCTTTAAACACATTCAATAAACTGGTGCTGCCAAGTTTCTTGGTCCTGGCAACTCCTGCCGAGACATCTTGGCAGGAGGCACACATTGGAAGGCATTCATACTTTACGCTTTGATTGAAATGAAGCGCATCCCAAGTCTTCTTTTCCGATTAATATTACAGAGGTGACAGCGCAAACAATCATATAACATTAAGTAGTGTTCGTAAATCATTACCAGTGAGACAGTAAAACCATATTTTCTGCACAGAAAATATATGATGGTGGTGCAGAGTATAAAAAGAATAAAAAACTAAAAAAATTGCTATTAGTCGAGTACAAAAATAATACCAATAATTATATGAATACATATATGAACGTGATAACATTATCATGTAATTTCTTCAAATTAGCTAGCTCCAGGTGACGGCGCTAGGATGACATGCTGACATACAGGCTCCAACACACCTGCCTCACCCCCAACTCAGACACTGGGTGAGGGTTAGGGGTTAGGGGTTATGGTTAGGTTTAAGGTTAGGATTAGGATTTATGGTTAGGTTTAGGGTTGGGGTTATGGGTAGGTTTAGGGTTAGGGTTAGGATTAGGATTTATGGTTAGGGTTAGGGTTAGGATTAGGGTTTCTGGTTAGGGTTAGGTTTAGGATTTATGGTTAGGGTTAGGGTGGTGTGAATAGGCTGCCTCATCCCCAACTCAGACACTGGGTGAGGGTTAGGGGTTAGGGGTTATGGTTAGGTTTAAGGTTAGGATTATGATTTATGGTTAGGGTTAGGGTTAGGGTTAGGTTTAGGAGTTAAGCTTAGGGTTAGGGTAGGCTACTACTCTTACTAGGTCTGTGTTTGCCTTGTGACTTGAATTGTTACTTCCTCTCGACCTACAGGCAACTCTGTACCCTTGTACTTGACATGATTGATATAAGGCCGATGTATCTTATCTATCCAATTCTCTTCGCAATGTTTTCTCTCCGTTCACTTTCCTACTGGATTTTGGTGGCTTTGTGAGGTTAAGGGGTCGTCGTAATTGAAACAGAACACATTAAGGCTGTGATTGTATTAGAGAGCTATAAATATCGACTTCACTTGCCAAGTTAGGGAAGAAAAAAAAGTTTTTCAAGGAGAAGTAATCAAATCTAACGTGAATAGTCTTTGCAGAGAACTAGGAGTGTGTGTAACTTTGTTATCACCAAGGGAGTGTTTGGCCTGTCTCTTGATTCCAGTGAATCACTCTCCTTCTATCTCCACTCTCTTCATGTTTCTGTTTGCTGAGATGATTTGATGACGTGATTGGGCTCCATTTTAGATTTGACAACCCACTGACACACAACCCAGGCTTGACGTGTACACACACACACACACACACACACACACACA
>PIJE02007794.1:0-11762 GCA_002895965.2 Coryphaenoides rupestris | reverse complement strand
GGCTGTCGCTTCGCCCCCCCCTTCCCTTCCATTTTAGTCACGTGACGACTCAGAACGGGCTGTCGCTCCGCCCCCCTCCTCTTCCCCTCCCCTCCCTTTCCCTTTTAATCACGTGACGCCTGCTCTCCTCAACCACAACACTTCCAGTGACGAACGAAAACGAAAAGCGCGAATTCGTAAGCGCGTCGCTGTGTCAACGCGTACAAACTGTCTCAGCTACGGGCCGTTTCGATGTATAACAGAGCGCTGACGACGCCGCACGCATTATTATCATCATCATCATTATTATTGTTGTTATTATTATTATTATTATTATTATTATTGTTGCTACTATTATTATTATTATTATTATGGACGCGTACGAGTTGTTTTCCAGCTGCAAGAAGGGCGACATTTCTAGAGTCAGGTAACGACACGACGACAACAACAACAACAACAACAACAACAATATTTTAGCTAACTCTCAAACGTATCCCGCCATATATATATACAGTATATATATATATATATATACACTAGTACTGCATACTAGCTGACTTTTACACAGTAGTATGCATGCATGCCTTGACATTGACATTGTATAGTCGTGTAATCATTAATTAATTCCCAATATATTTGCTGTAGATTATGACTCACAGTCACTCACATGGTCTCTGGCTAGATCTTGAATAGAGTCCAGAGGAGGGAACTAGGAATTAGAATCTGTGTTTGCATTGGGAGCTATAGGGATGCCCTTTAAAAGATCTGGTAGTACATCTGGTACAATACAATGCATTTATATACCCTGTGTGAGTAACACGTTTGTGTATCCTTGTGTTTCCTTTTGGTGCCTCTTTTTCCTTTTCTTTCTACTTTTTTGTCCTCAAGGAAACTTGTTGAAGAGAATGATGTTAACCTTAATCTAAGGGATGGCTGGGACAGCACCCCATTGTGAGTATGACATCGTAAACTGACTATGAGATGTATTTCTGTGTTTGTTTCTGTGTTGTCTATGGTGATTTTCTGTCCTTATCCTCTCTCAATTTGTAACGTGCACCGTTCTTGTACTGTTCAGGTATTACGCCTGCCTTTGTGGTCATGAAGAACTGGTCCAGTACCTGCTGGCTCATGGTATGCACTTCCCTTTCCACGATGTATTTATAGAGTTCAGAAGTACACACGTACACACGTACACACACACACACACACACACACACACACACACACACACACACACACACACACACACACACACACACACACACACACAGAGATCAGGCGATACACACATTTCATCATCATTTATTTATTTATTTGCTTCTCACAAGGAAACAGCGAAAGATGAACAGCTTTATTAACATGTACAATTAAAGGGCGAGGAGCAGGCTGAACAGGTGATTTAGGACTCATTAAAAACAAATACAAGAGAAATACCACTTCCTATGATGAACAACAACACGGCCAACAATTACGTTTAATGATATACTTCCACAAAGTGGCTAATTAACAGAACAAACGACAACACAATACAGCTGTACACACTTCACTACAGTCGTGTCCGCCAATACACAAACGCATCATCACACAACGTATCGTTATTTATCAATTTTTGGACGGAAACCCCCCCCTACGGCTGAAAGCATAACACTGTGCTCCTTTTTAAATTGGTTATTGTTCTGTTCCTGGATGCCATCTCATATTATATCATATTATGCAAACAGCTCCTCTTGGCGGTGTTCTGTGGGTCAGTATATTCTGTAGGTTCCTGTGCCTGGTGTGTGTGTGTGTGTGTGTGTGTGTGGAGCGAAGAGAGAGAGAGGGAGGGGGGAGGGAGAGTGGAGGGAAGAGAGAGAGAGAGAGAGAGAGAGGGAGGGAGAGAGAGAGAGAGAGGTAGGGAGGGAGGGAGGGGGGGGGGGGGGGGAGAGGGAGGGGGGGAGGGGGGAGAAGGGGGGAGGTGGAGGGGGGCCCAAGGATTCGTTGTACGGGCTCTTCTGTTTCTGTACTTGTCGGTGCAACTCGTGAAGCCCGGGCCCGCCCATGGTGTCCGTTTAATCCTAACTCATGTTAATGTATAATTAGTGTCGCATCGGAGATGTAGGAAATGAGAGGACGACAGAGAAGTTGAGGAAGGACATAGGGCGCGATGAAGATATTATTGAGGAGAAGTATGTAAAAACGCCGCGCACTTTCAGTCATGTAAGTACGAGGCGGCTCTGCAGCTCTGGCACTGAACTTAGGAGGCTGATGTGATACTAACTGTTTTATGTTTCTAAGAAACTCAACTGTTTATAAGAATATAACTACGTACTTATATACGCTCTGACTACCCTTTTTTTAAATTTTGTGATTTGGTTACTTTTAATGTTTAAGTATGTTTGTTTTTGTTATTTTGATTATTATATTGTGTTTTTCTCATGGTATGACACTTGGATGACTCGGATCGCTACATGGTGGTACTGTAGTAATGTGTATGGCGTAAGCAATCTTCTATCGAGTTAGACTTGATGCTTACTCACGTACATGCATGTAGTGTTCTGTCAGAGGCTCAGCACTACGTAGGAAGATATATGCTAGTATAAATATTGTTAGATCTCCACGAGTACTTAGTACTCGATTCTCATAGTGGTCTAACCCTGGCAGTGAGTTTACTCAATAACTCACTGTCTTAAACCTGTACATTATATGGCTACAGCCGCTAATGACGACACAGCGAGTACAAGCAGGTCAGTACCATAAAAGTATAATGATGTTGCTGACTATAATATATAGATATGTCGAGAGGCTCTGTTTGACGCTTTCTATGTAGCACTCTTATACTCCATAACCTCTATTGTTACATATCAGAGACTGACCACTTTGTTTTCACTTAGCATTTTGTTAACTTTGTTAAACTTAACATGTCTACTTTTGAAAGCATTCTTATTTTACAGCATTTTTTCCACACTTTGCACAGAAGCCTACTGTATATCTTGTGCAAATGTTAGTTGATGAATACATGTATATATGCGAACTAATACATACAGAAGGACATATAATATCTATTAATGCCATGTTAATACTAAATAAACTAAATAAAGAATCTGGCAACCCAAATTCGGTCCATCCGCATGCGCACTAGTGCTTGGTAAGCTGTAGACCCCTCAAGCCCCGCCCAGCAAGCTGTCAGCCCCGCCCAGCAAGCTGTCAGCCTCCGCAGACCACCGGCCACACTTGCAGGCGCCAAGTGTGAAGCCAACACTTTCGACGGGGAGAGGTGTCTGTATGGCTCCCTGAACGACTCGATTCGGCGTCTGCTCAAAGACTACAAGTGCATCACGGCCAAGGCGATGCAGCGGGACTACTTTGACTACTTCTTGCACATGTAAGGATCACTTGCTTTGATTCAAGATTCAAGAAGTTTAATTGTCACACACATATGCAGTGAAATGAAAAACTGCAGATGGCCAGCGGAATGGGCAACAGAACAATACAAATATAGCAATTAGAAATTTGTCATTAGTTTGGGAATTATTATAAACTTATGATTTCCCATCCCTCATCAATAGTTGTGTTATTAGGGGTGTAACAAATAACCGATTTGAATCGGAAAATCGGTTTTGATTTAAATTTCTCACATCTCATCCTGAAGGTAGATTACTCGTCGTGGTCGGTTAAAGTTAGAGAGGATGGCTTACACTAAACTCACACTATACACGCCGCATTTGCGCAATCGGAAAATCTATCTTACCGTTTTTGCAGGTTAGACAAGATGGAGTGGACACCTCAGGTTACACCGAACAGACGGGCCTGGACTCGGTCTAGACAACGTAGCGGATGAACCCACGTCGCACCGACAAGCGGCTAGGACACCAAGACCCGTCCAATCAGCAAAAGTTTAATGAATCGAGTCTTATATGTTGTTTTAGCGCTGTAGATCTTGTTCCTCTCACTACACTTCACTACGGCGTCACTCTCCACCGCTGCCTAGCAGCTCATCTTTTCATCCATCCATCTAGACCGCGTGCGACTCCACGACAGTCACTAATATCACTTCAAACTCGTCACGTGAGTTCTTTGTCAATAGTTAAACGTCTAGATATGTCGCTCTTCTGTTTGCGAGGAAAGTACACAGGATTAAATGTGGTCTGAATCACCACAACACGCCACGCATGCCACACACGCACACACACACACACGCCCACGCACGCACACACACACACACACACACACACACACACACACACACACACACACACACACACACACACACACACACACACACACACACACACCGTATTGATACACAGCCCCATGCCAGTCTAAACACAATGGTGACCTGTCCAGCAGCCGCCCCGTCACCTGACTATTAATAGCACGTTGGCTAATCTAAAACATTTAGATTTTGTTGTAACAATGGCGTGGCGCAGCTTTGATCAGAATCCCCCCCAAAAAAAGAACCGTGTTGTTTAGGCACCCGGGTATTGCGCTCCAGGCCTATATTTAACAGTGCCGTGTTTGGTCTTCTTAAGATAGAATCGTAAGACGTGGCACTCAAATTAACCCGACGTCGTAGCAGCCATTGTTCATCGTAAACTGTAGTTTAAAGTGCTTTTTGGTCATTTCATACCAGAATCAGAATGAGAAACAGATTCATTACAAGGAATGTGCTTTTGTGAAATTGGTGCCTAACACTGAACATTAAACAGAGTAAAAACATAGAAATTCTAAAGAAAATCCATAAAATAAAAAATATATAAAGAAAATATAACAAATAAGCAATAAAAGGGTACCCTGGAAATCCAGAGTTCTCGCGAGAGCACAATTTGAATTTGTTCAGCGAGTCACTCTGGTGATCAGTAACATGCTCATTAGCAATTCCTGTTGTTCCGAACGTAAACCAATCACATCGGTGTATCTGATATAGGCGGGCCAGAGTCGGGCTAAACAGATGACGTCAGCGCTGCGACGGAATCAGTCAGTAAACATTGCAAGACGGCTATCGAAAATATTGACTGAGTATCTGTCAGTATCTGGCTACGTCAACGTGAATCGATGTATATAATGCCGTTAACTCTTCAGATCAGGAGAGTCCATTTCGGTGTCTTAAGATGTTGTCGGTTTAGTGTGTTCGTGTCGAATGTGAAGGCTGTGCTAGAATTCCATGTGCGAGATTCCCAGCGTTCCTACACGAATCCTACACGTTGATCGCTGAAGTGCTGTTGCTCGCGTATAGAGTTCATCACGGTCGCGGAGATCTCCAGCGGTGTCCAACCCGGATATACTTCTGATACACGTTTGTGTTCGTTAAGTGTTAATCCAAGGTGCGTGGTCAGTCGATTATGTGCTCGACCAGAGCAAAACACTTACGAGCATTGGCGCCATTGGTCACTCTCCTGTCGCATGTACCCAGTTTCAAAAACCTGATCATTTGCTTTCTAATGATTCGTGGCGCTCCGGATTTATGAAATTAAAAGGTGCAATTTAAAGAAAAGATGTGTGTTAATGTAATACAGTAGTGTCATTGGCGGGTGGGAGTCAGTGGGTTTAAATGTTAATATAACGTGTAGTATAGTGTCCATAGGGGGTGGGAATCGGTGGGGATCAGTGGGGGTCCCGGGTCTTGTTAATGAGGCCAGTTGCCGTGGGGAAGAAGCTGTTCTTGTGGCGTGAGGTTTTGGTCCTGATGGACCACAACCTCCTGCAGGAGGGGAGAGACTCAGAGAGTTTGTTGAGGGTGAGGGGTCGACCACAATCTTACCTGCTCGCCTCAGGGTCCTGGAGGCGTGCAGGTCCTGGAGAGATGGCAGATTGCAGCCAATCACCTTCTCAGCAGAGCCAATGACACGCTGCAGTCTGCCCTTGTCCTTGGCAGTGGCAGCAGCGTACCAGATGGTGATGGAGGAGGTGAGGATGGACTCAATGATGGCGGTGTAGAAGTGCACCATCATCGTCTTTGGCAGGTTGAACTTCTTTAGCTGCTGCAGGAAGTACATCCTCTGCTGGGCTTTTGGTGGTTGATGGTAGCTGTTCAGCTCCCACTTGAGAGTCTTGGTGGTGGTGGTTGTTTCCCAAAATGTACAGTGAGAGGGACTCCATCATGTGTCAACAGGGGGAAGAAACCATGGTTTTGACTGCGGGGCCGGTTAGGGGCATCGGACGGTTCCTTCGGTGGATAGTTAGTCGCACCACTTCTAACACTGTCCTTGACGTAGCGTTGAGCTTCAGTAGTTACTGACCCTGCTAGCCAGGTCATTGTCTGGACTGTCCTAATTCTCCTCAGCATGTAGTGCGGAGCTCTGAGCCACCACGCATGAGGAAGTGCGGCGGTAATGAGGGGTGGTATCGGGGAGGAGGGGCTTCAGAGGAGCGTTGACAGACTGAAGGTGACTAGGGAGAGATGGTGAGGGAGGCGTATGGGTATACAAGGGAGTGGAGAAGGTGAGGAGTGGGATGAAAGGAGATCCAGCATCCTCGAGGGGAGCATGAGTGCTGTAAGAGAATGGAGCTCAGCTGTTGGACTCTTCCTGTGTTCGAGGTAGACTCTTGTGGTTCCTACTCTCACGTGAAAGCCATGTGCAGACATTATTACAGACGTGGCGTTACGGGGGGGGTGGGGCGGGGGGTGGGGGCTTCACGCTGTCATAAAGAAGCCAGACTGTAACTCACACTGTAAATAACACTGTCTGCTGTTATGTGAACAACTTCAGAACACGCTAAGGAAGAAACAAACCGTCTGGTGTTATGTTAACAACTCCAGAACACGCTAAGGAATAAAGAAACCGTCTGGTGTTATGTTCACAACTTAAAAGCGCGCTGGAAGTAAACACACTTTTTGCTTTTACGGTAACAACTTCAGAACACGCTAAACAATCAGCAAACTGTCCGCTGTTACACTAACGACTTCAAAACACGCTAAGATATAAACAGCGGTACTCAAGATTTGCAAATAGATCAATATATGGCACTTTCAGTTTTAAATCGCATGTCAGTTTGTTATGTTCACAGAACACCATGGCATATGAATACTACTACCTATAAACACTAACCTCTGAGATGTTATTCGCATTTGCTTTTTGTAGAGACTACAAGGAAGAGACCATCAGATATAAATTTTCAAACGCTCGGCTTCGCAAATTTGGTCCTGCAATAACAAGTGTAGTAATTATAAACTGTGAAGAAAATAAACTTTACTCAAAAACGTACTCTCTGTTAATATTTATCATTGACTCTAGACAAGCAACGACCATCTAGACAGGTAAACATTCGTTAATAGGAGCTGGGGTCTGCGCTTGTTAAATGGTTCACCTGTCGTGTCTTGTATAGATTCTGTAAATTCTGTCTGTGAAATATAGTCTCTAATTGTCTCTTCGACCCACATTACAACAGTATGTCAAAACACAGGACATGGGTGGGGTTACTGGTGGTCTACCAGTTGCTTACCTGTTGGTTATACAATACAGGTGAGCAGCCACCTGTATTTATTTGTTTTGTTTTAACATAACACAATATCAGCGCCACTCAATGCAAAGGCCTGCCAGACCTCAATAGAACAGGATGAGGAAGTAATATAACATTAAATGACCAATAGTCCTCCCTTTGAGACTTCCAAGTCTCACCAAACGTGATGGCTTTTTATCTGAAAAAGTGTAAATATCACCAAAACATACTAATCGCACTTAAACCAGAAAATGTACACATCTGCGTTCCTCAACAACACCAAACACCCGCTGTAGGTCAAGTGTGAGCATGTGCATAAACAGGCCTATTAAGGGCCATACCCCACATTCATTTTACATACATCCTGCTATCATGTGTGCCAACAAAATGACACCAAACACCCGCACCGGGTAGGCTCTTTAAAATAGCTGCAGCTTCTTAATTTAGACATGGAGGATGACACCAGCAGCACCAGCAGCACCAGCAGCCTCTCCCTCCCTGGCCTTGCCTGCCTTTTACACTCCAAGACTCCAAGACTCCCACCTCTGGGAGGGGTTGGTTCTCCGCCCAGCCCCCTTGGGCCTGACCGAGGTGCTATTGTCTCGCTTCCTGTGGCCAATGGATCAAATGGTGTTTAGATGCAAAACACACACAGAACAAGAAAACACACAGATACACACACACACACACACACACACACACACACAGACACACACACACATAGACATAGACAGACACACACACACACACACAGATTTTCTATATACTATGTATACTAAACTAAAAATATTTCCATATACTTCAATGTAATGACCCTCAGTTAGTTTTAAATGGTATTTTGAATTCATAAGTTTATCGTGATTATGTTAAATGATCGTGATAGTTCATTCTTCCATATTGACCCCCGGCCAGTACCTACTGTATACACTAATCTGAAATTATCGGAATTTGGTGTCTAAAAATTGGTGTTCATAGAAAACAAATAAACAATAGAACATAAAATTGTTATTTTTCCACACTCACGAACAACCACACAACAAACACTACAACAATAAGAACAGATAAAAGCTTGTTACATTATCCCACCAAGTATGCTCTGACACCGCGATACTATCACCGAGAGCGCGTACCGAACCCAAGACGTCAGAGGACGAGCGCACCTCTGCCCAGTCTACCAGTGGAAGCAGCTGGAAAACCTTTATTTCCGGGAAAAGAAATTCGCCGTCGAGGTCAACGACCCTCACCGGTGAGCGCCGTGACGCAGCACTCACAGCCGAGCCGTACTTTTACGAACGTTTTGTCGTTTTGTTCACAACACAACGCTCACACGACGACGTATTGAACCCACCGCTGACCTGTTGTTGACCCCCCCCCCCCTCCCGCCCAACAACAGGCGAGCCGTGACCAAGCGAACCTTCGGGCAGACCGGCCTGCTCATCCACACATGGTACGCCAGCCACTCTCTCATCAAGACCATCTGGGTGATGGCCATCAGCCAGCACCAGTTCTACCTGGACCGCAAGCAGAGCAAAGTGAGTAACCGGAACCCGGCCGCGTGCTTCCCGGGTCGGAGGATGGATTTTTATTCTTAGGAGGCGCTCCATTAGGAGGTGCCCTCCAAGCACGCCCACTTTTCTTTTTTTTTTCTCATGCGCCGGATTCTCCACGTCTCTTTAGGGGAAGATCGGCTCGGCCAGGAGCTTGGAGGAAATCGCGATGGATCTCACCGAGCACGGCGGGTCGAAGATAAGCCGATTAGGAGACGCGGCGCTGAAGAATAATCACATCATGGCCAGCAATGGGAGCCTGGTGTCTACCGGTGAGGGCCCTTCATCATACTCGTGTTCGTCACCTCACGTGACACCTTCGCCTTCGTCTCCTGAAGAACAAGGAGGACGCGAACTTACCGGACGCACGTTTTGAAACAACTTAAGGAACACATAATTGCATTAATACAGTTGAAATTATAGTTATAATTACACAAATAAATATGAAACTAATATGAAAAAGGCGTTCGTGAATATGAAAAGGTTTCAATGGCCGCACGATTTTATGAAATATTGAAATCTCAAAATTATGAAAGATGGCCTGAAGTGCGTCTCCGGGAGGCCAATGGAATAGATATGAACAAGGTTGCAATGTGCCTTGCTTAAAAGGAAGTTTTATGTGATGTAACGAACAAGCATCGTACTTGTTAGAGGCAATTACTTAGAGAAAAAACAATCACAGCTAAGCATTGACTGAGTTGCCTAAGGTGTTACGGGGCCGCGCCACCGGAAGAGCTAAAGGACGGAGTGGACGTCCAGGCGCCGAGGAGCAGAAGAGGGGAGATCAGTACATCCCACCTGCGGCAGCTCTCTGCGGCCAGCATGAAGCTGGATGCGAGGAGATCCACAGCGAGACGTAAGCTGCTTAGGCTCAATTGAAAAGTACTCAAGATGAGCGTGAAGATATGATACTTGTCTGCACGGGAAAATAAGCTGTGTTGAGTCAGACTAAAGTAACTAGACCAGATCAGAATCTAATGAATACTGTGTAAGTCTACTAGACAGAGAATATGATCTTGACAGATACGACCAGTATTCACTGCTGGCGCGATGCTTCCACTTCAAGTAGAGTACCTGGAAAGAAGGCTGTGTCAGAATCCTGTTAATATCATAGGCTACCTCTGGGTCATGACTTATTATACATCTTGCATTAAATATATCCAATAATAAATTACCTTCTAACCTCTAGGTGCTTGGGCCATGTATAATTAACGGATATTGATATATATATCGAGATTATTAGGATAAAACCAAATGGACTCATCGTCATATCATAGTTTTGATTCAGTATATTTAGTAAGTTTTAATTCACAGATGAGTTTACCAAAATTGGGCTTTATTTATGAAAACATGCCATATCGTGATCAATACTCTATAAATATATATATAATTATGGAGATATTAAATGACCTGTATCAGGATAGAGGATTTTGACTTTATTTGTTGTTGATTTCTTGTTGTTCTTGGCGTTGTTGTCCTTGGTGATCTGCAGGAGCTGACGGGGAAGCTGCCGCAGGAGTACCCCCTGTCCGCGGGCGAGCGGCCGCCTCAGATCCGACGGCGCGTGGGCACCGCCTTCCAGCTGGACGACCTCTTCCCCTACAACGAGGTCTGCATCCTTAGTCCGGGCGCCCGTGGTCAAGATGCGACGGTGTGGACGAAAGAGACACGCAGCCGGTCTGGAGGTGCGCGTCTGAACCCTCGAAGACCTCTCCCACCTAGCTGGGAGACCCCCTGTCCGCGGGCGAGCGGCCGCCTCAGATCCGACGGCGCGTGGGCACCGCCTTCCAGCTGGACGACCTCTTCCCCTACAACGAGGTCGGTCATCCGGAGAGCGGGAAAAAGCGCACCGCGGCGCGTTAAGGAACCAGCGTGACGATGAAGCGTGTGACTCAAGCGGGCCGACTTCCCGCATGAGTCTTCAAATGAAGTTCCTCTTTTTTAATGGTTTCAATATGACCTCGGTTCCCATCGGCTCCATGACCTCATGTTTGAACTTGAGTGTCTCAAGTCAAGTCAAGTCAACTTTATTTGTACAGCACTTAATCACAGTTACAGACTCAAAGGGCTTTACAGGCCATATGATTGACACCCCTCCGAACTCTAAAGGAAGTGGTGTGTGTGTGTGTGTGTGTGTGTGTGTGTTTGCGTGTGTGTGTGTCTGTGTGTGTGTGTGTGTGTGTGTGTGTGTGTGTGTGTGTGTGTGTGTGTGTGTGTGTGTGTGTGTGTGTGTGTGTGTGTGTGTGTGTGTGTGTGTGTGTGTGTGTGTGTGTTGTGTGTGTGTGTGTGTGTGTGTGTTCGTCTGTGTGTGTGTGTGTGTGTGTGTGTGTGTGTGTGTGTGTGTGTGTGTGTGTGTGTGTGTGTGTGTGTGCACATCCCTAGAGGAAGTGGACTAGCTCCTGTATTGTGCTCTTAGATTTGGAGCAATAGATTGACACAGCAGCAAACGTACAAAGACCATCATTAAATGTACAACTCGTCTATTAGACAAGGAATTATATGTTGGCTGGGAGACTCGTTAAGAATGTGGATTTCCTGTTTACATTCAATCGCTCATCGTCATGGAAACAGAACCGAGTACACCTTCTCAAGGAGACTCCTTGCTGCGCAACCTGGACCGAGTGATGTGGCCGTTCGCTGCTGCAAGCAAGGAAAGTTTACGTGGAGCCACGGCTGAGGCCGAAAGACGGTAGCCTGAATCGAGGCGGAGTATACAGACAGAGAGAGAACGAAGAATGTCAGGTTCCGACAAGTGGAACTTGGAGAACGGAGGCCCAGGCAGTGATGTTGGGCTCAATCTTCACGGGTATCTACACAACC
>PIJE02007789.1:5000-7500 GCA_002895965.2 Coryphaenoides rupestris | reverse complement strand
GAAGGCGAACTGCATTTCCGTCGCTCGGTCCCCGCCGACCGCCGCGCGCTAGCGAAAAAAACCTTATCTTCCCCCCCCCGGCTCCCCGGGGTCGCTCGGTTGAAACAAAACGGCGGCCGCCCCTATCTCCTGTTTGTCAGGAAACGGAACACACGGCCCGAGTTTTAAAACGCGGACTTTAAGTCAACGCCGGGGACAACAACATTACAAAAATGGACAGATCGCCGATCGGGATAAACAAGAAGCGCGAGAACCCGCGAGAGGAGTGTTCTTATCTCTTGTATTAGCAAGATACCGAACCCCCCCCCGCCGCCCCCTCCCCCGCGCGGATCGCTGACCGGAAAAAAAAAAACAAGGAGGGAAAAGCTAGCTAGCTTGCTCGTCTATCCTGCCACGAGGCGCCTGTGAATAACAAAAAACGGCCCAAAAAACACAGAAATATAACGACCCTCACCCGTCTCACCCGTCTCACCCGTCTCGCCCGTCTCACCCGTCTCGCCCGTCTCACCGTTCCTGAGGTACGTTCTATCATTGCTATTCCGCGCATTAGCATCGGAGCTAGCCCAGTCGTACTGCATATATTTATGAGCAGTCGGGGGGGGCGGGGGGCGGGGGGGGGCATCGTTGGGGAAACAGCGAGTTCTCGTTTTGATGTATTATTGTATTTTATATGTCAGGATAATATATTATTTTTTTTTTACATTTGATCTTTGGTCAAACACAAACAATCCTCGCTGAGTATTAATACGCCGGCCCTGCAATTAGCGGCGACTCTGCTGCATGTATTTTCCGTAATTCTTTTCCGGAATCGCTCGCGCCTCGCGCCCCGAGGTGACGCTAATTGAACACTTGTTGTGAATTTATGCGGGGGTTTATATTTTAAGAAAAACTACGTCAATAAAACAACCAAAAAAGTCATCCTAATACCCATCATGTTGTGTGGAGATATGCCAGTAGACACGACTCCTCTAGTCGACAGACAGACAGGCAGGCAGACAGGCAGACAGGTAGATAGTCAGCGAGATAGATAGATAGATAGATAGATAGACAGATAGACAGATAGACAGATAGATAGATATACAGACAGACAGGCAGACAGGTAGATAGTCAGCGAGATAGATAGATAGATAGATAGACAGACAGACAGACAGACAGACAGACAGATAGAGGCATTTATTCTTAAGCGGGTGGGAGAAGTGAAGAAAAAATCCCGGCTGAGGCCGCGAGACAGAACCATCCGTCTCTGTCCCTCTGCCACCACCACAGAGAGAGAGAGAGAGAGAGAGAGAGAGAGAGAGAGAGAGAGAGAGAGAGAGAGAGACCTCCCCCCCGAAAGGTCAGTCAACTGTCAGGAAGTGAAATTCGATACCTCAACCTTTCAGGCATGTCTCCGTCCCCGTCTCGCTGTGTCTTCTCCTCCTCATCCTCCTCCTCCTCCTCCTCCCTGACCAGTTTTTCTTCCTCCTCGACGGCCCAGTCCAGTTGGTGGGACGGCTGGAAGGACGCATGGGACGAATACTTTTTGGACACAAACTGTCACGCTGTCTAACTCCCTGACACACTCCGGCCTACGCGCTAAATTATCGATGACCGCGTCCGATTTTTTTCCGGACGCGGTCAACCGGCCCACTAACTCCGCTTAACTGGTTCCTCTGTGCGCACATCGGGAATTCGGAATTTCTCGGGGACGGTTGGACTGGATTCAGTGAGACTTGATTCACCGATTTTTCTCAATCAAGTAAGTAAGTCAGTAAGTAAGAACATTTTATTTAGAATGCGGTACAATGCACGCAATGAGAAAGAATAGATATGGGATAAACGTTAAAAACAAGGAAATAACAATATGAAAGCCCAGGGATCGAACCGGCAACCTTCCCGTTGCCAGACAACCGCTCTTATACCTCCTGAGCTAGTGCCGCCCCGTGATACGGTAAACAGGCTGGTCTTGTTTCATTCATTGGTCTTGTTCCGCCAATATACTTCCCAGAATCATAAGACGTTTCTGTATTGTTGAACAGAACAAGAGAGAATGTGAACGTTGCATTATGTAATCTGTGCACTTTGATGCCGTTTGCCGTCGCGGCGATATTGATTGTCTCTGCTTCGACGTTTGTCAGCTCCCCCCACTTACACGGAGTCCGCCGCGATTGGACAACGGCTCCTGCTTCGCTCTGATTAAATGTAAGTAATAAAGCTATAAATAAACACGCGGTTAATATCAATAAGTTGTGACAGGCGTCTGCGACCGACGCCGCCCGGTCAGGTTTTTTTTTTTTTACTGGCCCGGCTTTTCGTTTCGCCCGTCCGACTCGACGCCGAGGACTCCGACACTCGGACGCGATAAAAAAAACCATTTCGCTCAAATTGCAGGCGAGCCCCAACTTCACCTCCCGCACGAAGTCTTTTGACAACGTGAATATATATATATATATATGTATATATATATGAAAAGATGAACATATAAAATAAATAAAATAAGTTAAAGCCTGCGGTGTAAAGG
>PIJE02007788.1:5000-11766 GCA_002895965.2 Coryphaenoides rupestris | reverse complement strand
GCCGCTAATAGGTAGGTCCAAGGCGGCCCTGTTTCTGCAGTACCATGTGAGTCCGAGTAGATGGCATGTTGGTTTGGAGCATGTGATGGATATAGCCTTTGCAGAGTGGTTGGCTATTGTTTCCACTGTCACAGACAAATCACGGACTTGGTCAAGAGCCGACATGACACCATAGGTAGGGAATAAAGCTCCTAAAATCCTGGTCCATTTAGTCTGTTGATGAGTATAGAAAATATCTTTAGGTATGGAACGTTTACTTCGCCTGTTGATAGTAGAGAGTGCGGCTGGGCGCAACAGTGGCACTACGGAACCAAGTGCGCAGGATCCAGTCCACTTAGAGGAGTAGAAAATCATACGCAGTATTATTGCAAACCCAGTATAGCCCCTGAGGTGCTGTAGCGCCACAGGAATCTGTCACCTGGAAAGTCAAGAAAGTTGACTTTGCCACGTGGAATCTTCGTTAGTAGACCCGTGCGGGAAGCGATAGGAAGATCATAGGTTTCAGTGCAGTACAGTTCATTCAATGTTCCTAGTGGAGTAGGAAATGATATACCCGTGTGTGTGTTTACTGTACTTTGGGCACACCATAAGAAAGGCCCGGCAATCGCAGCTATCGTGACTGGAACGGCTGTTCCACAACCTGTGCATGTGGGGGGGTAGTTGCCAAACTTTATAGTATTTGTACATTGGAGGGGTCTCAGTGGATAGTGGGTAATATTATCGCATTCCCTTTTTTATCCATGACCAGTCTGCATTTTTGGAATTCATTGTGACCAACCCGGACCGATAATAAGCATGCATTGCCGAGGCTATAGCACATGGGGATAACGGGACAGCCATTAGGGGTATTCCGGAGGAGACGGAACGTGGTCCAACTCCGCATACTTTGTTAATTCCGAAATGTGCCTTGGCTGCCCTCAGGAGGGCATCAAAGCTATTGTTGATATCCTTAAGGTTATATACCAACTGGAACAGGGAATCCGTTCCATTTGTCCCAGCCGTCTGCAGGATAGGCTGGCGGACCTCACAGTGACGCTGAAGAGGAGGATGATGCCAACGTAGAGTCGTCCCCCGGTCTGAGGTTGCTCCCTCTCGGAGTGGCGTGTTGGCGACTGTGGAACATCTTGCCTCGTTGTCAGGGCTGGGTCTGCTGCGATCTGGCGGTGCTGGGTCGGTCGTCAGCGGTGGTGCCCGTCTGCAATGGCTGCCGTGGATCCAGGTAGCCCTTTCAGCTACCTTGACTGCTGATGAGGTGACCAGCAGGACTTGGAATGGTCCTAACCACCTTGGTGAGCGCCAGGGTTCGCCTCCGATAGTCCTTCACCACGGATCCAATCCCCTGGTTGTAGGTCATGGAGTTGCCCCTCCTTGGATGGCGATAGGGCCTCTTTAACCTGTGAGCGTATAGTTTGCAGAGTTCGGGAAAGATTAATACAATAATCAATCATACTGTGATGAAATTGCTCTGTGCTCATGTTGCTGTCATGTGGTGCACCTGTCCCCATTGGCATGGGTCGCCCCATCAAGACCTCATAGGGGGACAGTCCTACCTTAGCTCTGGAACGCCCCCTCATGGCCAGGAGGACCAGTGGCAGGACCTTTACCCATGACATACCCGTTTCCGCAGTCGCTTTGGCTAGTTTATTCTTTAACGTACCATTCTCCCTTTCTACTGCTCCCCCACTCTGGGGATGGTAGGCACAGTGGGTGCGCAGGTCAATTCCCACATACTGAGACAGCTGCTGAATTGCTTGGTTCACGAAATGTGAACCGTTATCACTGGACAATTTCTTTGGTATTCCCCATCTCGGAATGATCTCTGTAATCAAGGCCTTAGCAACGGCTGCAGAGTCAGCCGCTTTAGATGGGAATACTTCAACCCATTTGGAAAACATGTCTACTATTACTAAACAATATTTCTTTCCCTCACATGGTGTCAACTCCACAAAATCCATCATCAGGTGATCAAACGGTAACAATGGTGGTGGATGATGGCCTAGCTCGACCTTCCGTCCTCTCCCTATATTGTTTGTGATACACACAAGGCATTTGGCACAAAAATCATTTTGCTTACGACTTCCGTCTCCCCCGACGAGAGCTATGAGAGTCGCGTCCCCGGCATCAGTTCTTCGTGGAATCGATCGCACGGGCTGCCTTTGTTTGTGATACACACAAGGCATTTGGCACAAAAATGTTGTGCATAATTTGAGAATCCTTGTGTGTACCAATGCCGATTGATGCTATCTACCATGGTGGCCACACAGTCGTGTGGCTCCCCATCTTCGGGAGTAGGCAGCAGGGTGGCCGGGTTCAACACTGTACACCTCTGCAACACAACGTTAGGCATAGACAGCAGCACGTGGTGATATGAACATACTTCCGTGTGTTTCTAATCAATTTACTCCTAAAGAACAGGTCTAAATTGCCATCCATACAATCTTGCTCTACACTGACCACACAACGAGGATAGGTTTATTGGTTTTACTTCAAGGTGGCAGCGATATCGTGTGGTACTGATGGATAGAGACACAGGAAAAGTAAAAAAAAGAAAAGGTCCTGTCGATTTCTCAGCGCTAAGTGTATGTGTCTGGCAATTGTGTAATTTGTTGTATTCTTGGGAAGTTAGCGCTAAGAGATATTGATGGTTGCTGAAGCTCTGTGCAGTACTTAGTGAATTAAACATGGGTGACCATCGTCAGTATCAGAAATCAGAAACTGCACAGGGAACGAATCTCAAAGCCATCTGCACTGCAACGTACCAACACATGCTGTTAGACCTACCTGATGGCTGCTGTCAGGTCTGCAGGTTCATATCAACCATCCCCTCTATAATATCATAGATTAGATCGTAAATGGATTGCGTTTATGTCGCGCTTTACAGTTGCCGCACATTCACCCATTCATACACCGACGGCGGTGCCAACCATGCAAGGTAACAACCAAAACAAAGGGAGGTGAGAGGCGAAACCAAGAGCAACGGATGCAGGATGGCGCGCAGGGTTTGTGACAGGCTTGAGGTTTACGCGTTGTCCTACACTGCTCTTGCACGCAGACGGGACAGCACGCTCAACACTTACGCAGGCGGCGGAATGCGGCGGGTTCGTGGCGGGAGTCGGGGAAAGCGCGCTGCAAAACGCTACCGTTGGTTGGAGTGGGTCTCACGAACAACCCGGGGGCTTGCCTAACCTTTCCTACTGGCCAGATGAGTATGCAGGTCTCTATACTGTAAGCGAACGTGCACAACTAATAACTAGAGGTTTCGATATTCTATTCTATTTCCTGCTAACGATAGTACTACATAAGGGATATTGGTGATCAGTGAAAAACCGAATCACGATTCTCACTGGTTAATAACAAGCGATAGTCATCACGATATGGTTCATTATGTCTATATAAATGTGGTGTATACAGTGTAAACTTCCACGCTACGGTCTAGTCTGTGGTATGGCATCTAATTCATTCTCTTGCTTATCAGGAGCGTCTTGATAAGCGGTTGTTAGCGAATGGGGAGAGGGGACAGCCACAGTGTTTCCGTGAACGGCCATCTATTTGGCGCTTGGGCTACACGGGCTACGTGCTACAATGGGTACTGGGAGGACCCGGGAGCATGGGGGGACGCAAGACCGAACAAATAGGATATAGGGCTGGAGGCTAGTGCACAGGAGGGCCAGGAATCATGTAGACACTCGCGCACCTTCCTACGCACGTCCGTGATAAGAATGTATGGTGACAATTCTATCCATTTGTACTTGTATTTTATTCGGGTACATGCTCATGGGCACACATCGAAGTGCTATTTCTTTAAGTATAAAATGCCCACAAATCGTAGCATGTTTAATCGTGCCAAATCAGTGACCATATCGGTGCGTATGATTTAGATCTACAAATAACAATAATGTAAAAGTCCAAGTGTCAAGGATGGACCAGAGATAAGGTGGTTAGATGAAGCATCGAGAAAAACAATGCCTGGCTATCATCAGACCAAACCAATCGAAAAGGCGATTCACTCATCAATGTTTTACGCTGAAAGGACAATAGGGTGCAGTTGTGTTTCGCAGCAGCGCTGGTCGCAATCGCATGGTTGGAATGGCGGATGTTGCTCCTTTTAATAGTCTACGCGAAAAGAATCACAGCAAACCACACAACATAGATCACGCAACGGAACAAGACACACACTACATTGCTTCTAAGCTAATCACGATAAGACACATGTTCTATACCACACACCCAAACACTGAGCGGATCTCAGAAAGTATTTCCCCACTATTAACTCTACTTACAGCGAGCAACACTGAACCGTGACGTGACGAAAAGACGCGTAGCTAATAGTAATAGGCTTGTGTATGTAGCTGAGATTGGATTGTTGCTCCGAGGTGTGGTGGGTGAAGGTGGATGGGCTGATATAGTGGTAGAGATTGTGTGTCTCCGCGCTGGTGTAGTTTAACGGTGGGTTGTATGCTGTAGTTTTCTGTTCGAAGCACGATAGGACACTTAATTCTCTAGAACAGGGCTCGATACGTCTCAATGACTATGCTTGGCGCCAGCGAATTCGAGGCCAGCACTTGTGCAGGACACACTAGGTCCTCCTATCTTGCTACGCACTCTGAGCTAGTTACATCCCACGTAGTTTCAAGGTGTGATGGTAGTGAGATATAGGGGCAGATGTGGTGTTATCTGCGTGTGTCTTAAATACATGACAAGATATTGAAACATTGGGAGAGTTGTATCTCGACGGATAAATCGCCCGGGTACTGAGGTTCCTGCAACATTTTTTGGGTATTTCTTTGTAGATAAGAACGTATGAGGGTCACTTGAAGACCTACTGGGATCCTATAAACAATAACACGAGAGCGCCATATACATCGACGTTGTGGGTACGCGCTTGAGCCGGAAGTAGGCTAATGTTGATCGGAGCTGTCCTCCCCTGGTATGTAGCACTGTATGCTGTCATAGGATATATCTTTTTGCTCTCTTGGCCGCGCTGGGTTACCCCCATCTGTACCAAATGGTTAGCACACAGGATGACACCAAATCACACATGACGGACGCGCAACATGAGGCAGCATGGGGAGCAGTTGGCATACACTCTCTACAATGATCAACACGGTTATGATTGATTTTTCGAAGTATTAATCTGACTAGAGAATGTACATCTGGGCAATACAAGGACACGGGTATCACTGGTACTACAAACATTTTTATACTATATATTTACATTGTCGACAGGTGCACCACATGACAGCAACATGAGCACAGAGCAATTTCATCACAGTATGATTGATTATTGTATTAATCTTTCCCGAACTCTGCAAACTATACGCTCACAGGTTAAAGAGGCCCTATCGCCATCCAAGGAGGGGCAACTCCATGACCTACAACCAGGGGATTGGATCGTGGTGAAGGACTATCGGAGGCGAACCTGGCGCTCACCAAGGTGGTTAGGACCATTCCAAGTCCTGCTGGTCACCTCATCAGCAGTCAAGGTAGCTGAAAGGGCTACCTGGATCCACGGCAGCCATTGCAGACGGGCACCACCGCTGACGACCGACCCAGCACCGCCAGATCGCAGCAGACCCAGCCCTGACAACGAGGCAAGATGTTCCACCAGTCGCCAACACGCCACTCCGAGAGTGTTGGTTGTTACCTTGCATGGTTGGCACCGCTGTCGGTGTATGAATGGGTGAATGTGCGGCAACTGTAAAGCGCGACATAAACGCAATCCATTTACGATCTAATCTATGATATTATAGAGGGGATGGTTGATATGAACCTGCAGACCTGACAGCAGCCATCAGGTAGGTCTAACAGCATGTGTTGGTACGTTGCAGTGCAGATGGCTTTGAGATTCGTTCCCTGTGCAGTTTCTGATTTCTGATACTGACGATGGTCACCCATGTCTTTGTTGGTGTAATCGAGGGTAACATCGGATTCCCTGTTCAGTTGGTATAGGCACAGAGCTATCAAGGCAACAAGGTTTCATCAGAAGATTAATGCCCAGACAACATAGCATTTTGCACTGCGGATAGCACGAGGAACTTCTTGTTTTGTGTGTTTAGACCTCTATCGGGCCATATCTTCGAGCAATATATGTATAAATCAACAGTTTATCATAGTGGAATATAGAGAACTCATATATATAGGGGATGTCATTTCCGTCTCTCACTGACTGCCCAGGATATATAGGACCAGCTGCCTATATGTCGTGGAGTATGATTTGATGAAAAAAAAGGCAATTTATGAGGCCAATTTGAGCTGTTCTGGAATAATTGATGAAAAAAAAGTATGTAATCATGGATTGTTATGTCGGTCTGAAGGATGTATGCGGGAGAGAACTAGGCCATTGCAGCATCAAGTGCATCTTTTTAGCTGATCAATGCGGTCTAATGGAGGTCCCTGACTGCGAGGCGCCCGTGCGATCGATTCCACGAAGAACTGATGCCGGGGACGCGACTCTCATAGCTCTCGTCGGGGGAGACGGAAGTCGTAAGCAAAATGGTCGTCCCACATGATCGTCCAAACGGGGTTACCGCTGTGTGCAATAGTGCGCCATTCAATACAAACCTCACTTGTTACATTCACAAAATTAGGGGGCTACCGAATAAATAAATGTGTCGTTTTTCTATCCATCCACCGCGCCGTGGATGGATAGGCAGTTGTAACGGCAGTTTGTAACTCTAATAAAACATTTATTAGAGTTACAAAGGTACATAGAAACGAAGCACCCACACCGTCGTATCTGCAAGTGGCAGTCATGTGCTTCAGAGAA